>SMDT01000056.1:0-220504 GCA_005392925.1 Aquilaria sinensis | reverse complement strand
TCAAACCACTATCTTAGAGCCTGCTTTAGACTATATAGAGATTTTTTTAGGTTGCACACATGAGAATCACTGGTTTGTAAAATTCTAGAAAGAAGTTTTATGAAAATTTCTTCATTTAAATTTTTTTGAAGTAAAATATTGTTTACATTAACTGTGGTAGATCCCACTTTTTTACAAGAGGTACAAAGAAAAGGCATCACATAGTTATGAGTTGAATAACTAGAGCTTATATTTTTTAATATCCAAACCCTTCTATCTGACAAAACCCTTTGTCACTAATTGAACTTTGTAACATTAATCTATTTTGTGTACTTTGTAATTGATTCAAAACACCCATTTAGAACCAATAACTTTTTTTCATGGTGGAAGATTTACCAAGCTATATACTTTATTTTTCTCAGGTTCATCAATCTCATTTTTTATAGTTGCACATTAGTTAGGACTTCCATTGGTCTGTTTGAAGTATTTTGGTTTGGATTCAATTAACAGCACCGTAAGAGAAGGTTTATGGCTAAGATTAAATCATGAGTTATTGAATTATGTGTTAACTAATTGGTATACCTGGGGAGACATGACTTTCTAAGAATGAGAATGACAAGTCCACTAAAGGTACTTGATGAACATAATCATACAAGTATGATGGTAGACGATGCTATTATTAGGGTCTTCAATTCACAATGTTTTTGGGTTCATGTGACTTAGGTGGAATAATAGTTTTTAGTTTAGCTCTAAGTTTAAAGGTGTCCTTACTTGGTTCAACAATGTCAAGTGGAACTTTTTGATAAACCAACATGATGCCCATCGGCATCTTCACTGTATGACATAGTGAGACTGGGAGGGACCTCCGGTTAGGGAGGAACGCTTGAATGAGAGACTTCTAGGGAGAGATTGCCTGAAACACTCAAAGAATAAAGGTTAGGAGGTCCTCAGAGTATTTTTCTGGGGAAGAGCCTTCAATGCCCAAGTCAGTATTTTGAGAAACTGGAAGTAGTAGTAAGAATATGAAAGATGTATACTTTTTCCGAGAGAGCCCCTTACTGAGGCCTTTTCCCATATATATATATAGGAGGGTGTGAATGGATAAATCTGCCTGACGTAACCTACTTAGATTATGACACCTGTTCGGTCGGATGCAACCTGTACCTTCGGGTGTAGGGGCCTCTAGCCGGCTGTAGGCCGTTCTAGCCAAAGGTCAGGGCCAGGGTAGGTCTGCATGATAGGATGTGTGCGGCGGCGGTGTGTTAGAGCGTGTAAAAGGTGTTAGTATTGTGCCCAAAAAGCCAATCATGAGATGATTGTATTTTTGCACATTGAGTCATGATATTTTATTAAGGCATTAATCCAGCAATTATGTTTGTTGTTTTGTTTCTGCGTAACTTAACAAACATAATTGTAACCCTAGAATAATGATATTCTTAAACGTCCCTGGTCTAGTATTATTGTGGAGCGGGTTGCAATAATACATAACGACTAGCATATGTGGAGACTAATATGAGATATGTAGTCTACATATGGGTACAAGTTGGAGAACTTGTGTACTGGACCGACCCACCATGAGAACACTACATGGATCGTTATATGAGTGTCATAAGTGATTCTCATAGTGATCATGGTATATGTAGTCCTTCGACCTAAGATCATCAAGGTTCCCTACATGTGAGTCACATACTTTGATACTTTCCTTTGTTGCTCGTAACTGAGTGAACTTGAAGGAGGTCATTGGGTATGTCACATATCATGCGGAGGGATTTGTATGATCAAGATGGGATTTGTCCCTCCTATGTAACGGGAGTGATATCTTCGGGCCCCTTGATAGAGTGAGACTTAGAAAATGCATGGCCATGCTCGGATGAGTTGATATACGATATCAATGTCATCAGTTTAAGTTGGTCTACTCGGTAATCAAGAAACCAAAGATTGGGCTATACGAGAGTGACACATTCCATGTCTCGTGCTTAGTCTTGATATCTTGGACAAAGGGACAATGGCATATATCGGTGATGATCATAAAGGTTTAGTCGAATCACCGACAATCTTGTCACTTGGGTAGCAATGATGTGTTGCTAGACACCGCTCATTGCTTATGATCATAAATGTGATTTATGATCATTGCCAACATGGCAAGAGCCTATTGGGTCGCACACATAGAGCTATTTGGATCATTAGAGTGCATGGGCTAATTATTTGGGTTATGGTTTCACTTTAATTTCGTATTAATAATGGGCCCAAAGAGTTGAGCCATTATTAAGCCCGAAATTAAATCCTAATTGGATTAGGGCTTTGAAACCCATTAGGCCTGGAAGTTGAGTTCTCACTATAAATACAACTTTTAAGTGAGAAATTCGCAGGTCTCCTTGCCCTAGCCTCCCAAAAAGGACAGCCACACTCTTCTCTTGCAATTCCTTGGAGGACGCAAGCTAGCACTGCGAGCGCAAGAGAAACGCATCTGCCGGGACGTGGTGGAAGCGTGGTGATCCCGAGAGGCTCGTGTGGATACCATAGAGAGCCTGAACACGTCAACTGTTCAGGTTTTGTGATTCGACTCTACAGTTGAGTGAGAGATCTCAACCGAAAATTAGGTATGAAAATTTTTGAACACCCGGTTTACCCCGTTTCACTTGGATCCTGGAGGGTTTCGGTTAAATTCCGCTGCGCTGTTTGGCTCCCGAAACCCAACAGTGGTATCAGAGCTACTGGTGAAACCCTAAATCGGGATTGAGTGTTGAATCGCATGATGCTATGTGTTCGGTTGCTTTTCGGCCATGATTAATTAGATTGATTCATGATGCATGAAACCGGAATTCGTAATGAACATATGAGATATATGAAGAAACGACACAAATTGGTTAATGAGATTAACCCGAAATTGAATAGGTATGAGATACCTATATGGATTAGGATTCTTGCAATAGTTGCAAAAACCCTAGCTTTGGTTCGGATTCGGCCTGTTCGGGCACCGAAAGTAAGGTATTTTTGGTGGCTCGAATGGAGGAGTCTCGGGTGCCTACTTGCTCGAAATAGAAGATTTCGGGCTAAGCAATTGTAAGACAATTTTTTGCGCCGGGGGGCGCTGCCCCCCACGCCCCCCGCAAGGGCGGCTCCCCTTGACCTCGTCCGCTGACCGGTCAGCGGAACCACCGCCCACTGACCGGCCAGCGGGACCGCCGTATGCGAAGCGCCACATAAATAAAAACTGGTTAATCAACACACGAAAATTGGCATGCATCTTTGTTGAATGAGATTTGACATGATATGCTGATTGGTGTTTGAAGCATGGTGC
Source organism: Aquilaria sinensis (assembly GCA_005392925.1). Classification (NCBI taxonomy): domain Eukaryota; kingdom Viridiplantae; phylum Streptophyta; class Magnoliopsida; order Malvales; family Thymelaeaceae; genus Aquilaria; species Aquilaria sinensis. Next base: position 217,224 of record SMDT01000056.1, on the reverse strand, counting down.
ATGGTTATAGCCCTTGATTGGTTGTACTTGTAAATACGGCCTGCGAGTCGTGCCTTTTCTTATCACTCTCATTGTACATTCTCTTCTCACCTTACTCCCCTCGAATGTAACTCGAGGTTTCTATTATTGATGTAATGGTGCATTATGGGATCATCCAAGGTGGTATGTCCAAGGAGGTGACAACAAAAGGGCAACCAAGAAAGGAAGAGAAGGAGCTTGTGAAGACTCTTTTCTTTTCTTAGGCTTTTATGATATTCTCATTGGCTTGAGAATATCGCATAGTTTGGGCTATAACCATGTCACGTTTACTTTCTTGTAAGCATGAGATGCATGTTTTATATTTGTATGTGATGCATGTATAAAGACAACCGGAGATAACAAATTGGTGAGATCAAAAGAAAAATCCCTCAAACAAATATTAAGTCATTAAATGTGATGCCTTCCAAATGTTGGCACTCGTCAAGACTTTGATCAACATTAGGTGGGTTTGCCAAAGCAAAGCACCTATGTTCATCTTGGTAAGGCGCGATGGGATAATAGTGATATCCAAATTGCTAACTTTGGGTTCCGACTTAACTAAGTCATCCTAATAGGATTAGGGACTTAGAGGCATAGAGTTGGGCTTAAGTTCATGAGATGAGCTTGGACAAGTGTTGTTCACCCAACATCCAAGAGTTGCATAAGATGCAATTGGCTATCCAAGAGTTGCATAAGATGCAATTGGCAAGGAGTTGCCTACCTAAATAGCTGTAACTTGAGAGAAAAGCCAAAGCTGACTCAGGTTGTGGTCAAATATGGATCTTGGCCCACTAGAATACCTTAGCGCCGAGGTGTTCCGAAATAATATCGAGGGTTATTATTTTGAGGAAAATAGTGGGAGTATCGTTTAATAAAAGTCCTTATTAAATGAATTAAAATACATGACTCTTACACTGCATATTTACTGTTGTAGATAACCATGGCACAAAACACATCGACACTTTCGTTGCGATCGATCCTTGAGAAGGAAAAACTGAATGGGACCAACTTTCTCAAATGGTACCGAAACTTGAGGATAGTCCTCAAACAAGAGAGAAAGGCTTATGTCCTAGAGCAGCCCATTCCGAATGAGCCTGCTGCCACTGCTCCAAGAGCTGAAAGGGATGCTCACAAGAGGCATTCTGATGATGCTTTGGATGTTGCATGCCTCATGCTTATTACCATGGAATCTGAGCTTCAGAAGCAACATGAGAACATGGGGGCGTTCGATATGATCGAACATCTCAAAATGCTTTTCCAAGAGCAAGCTAGGCATGAGAGGTTTGAGACCTCTAAGGCATTGTTTCAGTGCAAGATGTCTGAGGGAAGTCCCGTGGGTCCTCATGTGCTCAAGATGATTGGGTACATTGAGAATCTTGAGAATTTGGGATTTGCTCTTCAGAAAGAGTTGGCTATTGATGTAGTCTTGCAATCGTTGCCTGAAAGCTACAGTCAGTTCGTCATGAACTATAACATGAACGACCTTGACAAGTCCCTCCCTGAATTGCTCAACATGTTGAGAACTGCTGAGCAAAACCTTAAGAAGGCTAAGCCCATTTTGATGGTTCAAAAGGGCAAGGGAAAGGGAAAAGCCAACAAGAAGAAGGATAAAGCTAATGGAAAGTCCAATGCTAATTCTTCTTCAGCTGCACTGAAACCAAAGGGTGGTGTGGCAAAGGAAGGGGAGTGCTTCCATTGTAAGCAACCTGGACACTGGAAGCGCAATTGCAAGCTCTATCTTGAAGAACTTGCTAAGGAAAAGGGAAGTAAGACTTCCACTTCAGGTATTTTTGTTATAGAGGCTAACTTTTCTACTTCCTCATCTTGGGTATTGGATACTGGATGTGGATCTCACATTTGTGCAAATGTGCAGGATCTAAGTAGAAGTAGAAGATTGGCCCGAGGTGAAGTGGACCTACGTGTTGGAAATGGAGCAAGGGTTGCTGCCTTAGCCGTAGGGACTTATGTTCTCACTTTACCTAGTGGATTAGTTTTAGAATTAGACAACTGCTACTTTGTGCCTACTATTAGTAGAAATTTGATTTCTGTTTCTTGTTTGGACAAGAAAGGTTTTTCATTTATAATAAAGGACAAATGTTGTTCTATTTATTTGAATGAAATCTTTTATGGTAGTGCTCAACTTAGCAATGGGTTGTATGTTCTAGACCTCGAAGATCCAATCTATAATGTGAATACCAAGAAGGTCAGATTAAATGATTCAAACCCGACCTATCTCTGGCACTGTCGCTTGGGCCATATAAATGAGACCCGCATATCCAAGCTCCATAAGGATGGACTCTTGGACTCATTTGATTTTGAATCATATGAGACATGTGAGTCATGTTTGTTGGGCAAGATGACCAAAGCCCCATTCACAGGGCAAAGTGAAAGGGCTAATGACTTACTAGGACTCATACATAGTGATGTATGTGGCCCTATGTCTACACAAGCTAGAGGAGGTTTCCAATACTTCATTACTTTCACTGATGACTTCAGCAGATATGGCTATGTGTATCTTATGAGACACAAGTCAGAATCCTTTGAAAAGTTCAAAGAATTCAAGAATGAAGTAGAGAATCAACTCGGGAAAGAGTATCAAAGTGCTTCGATCAGATCGAGGTGGAGAGTACTTGGATCGAGAATTCCTTGACTATCTGAAGGAGTGTGGTATAGTATCACAACTCACTCCACCAGGTACACCTCAATGGAATGGTGTATCTGAAAGGAGAAATCGAACTCTGTTAGACATGGTTCGCTCTATGATGAGTCAAGCTGACCTTCCAAACTCCTTTTGGGGACATGCTCTAGAGACAGCCGCTTTTACACTAAACCGAGTTCCATCTAAATCGGTTCAAAAGACACCATATGAGATATGGAGTGGGAGGCGTCCCAATTTGTCTTTTATGAAGATTTGGGGCTGTGACGCTTATGTGAAACGTCAATCCTCTGACAAACTAGGGCCCAAATCTCAAAAATGCCTTTTTGTTGGGTATCCCAAAGAAACAAAGGGTTACTATTTCTACAATCCTTCTGAGCAAAAAGTGTTTGTTGCTCGAACTGGTGTCTTTTTAGAGAAAGAGTTTATCTCTAAAGGAACTAGTGGGAGGAAAGTAGAACTTGAAGAAATTCAAGAACAACAAGGAGACATCGAACCTGAAATGGAACCTGAACAGACACCACAAGATGTTGTGGTTCAAGAGTCTGTTCCTGTAGCACAGAGCCCACGTAGGTCTGGTAGGATTCGGCGTGAGCCCGAGAGATATGGATTTCTTGTGACTCACACTGGTGATGTGATGCTCATGGATCAGGATGAGCCCACAACCTACCAACAAGCTATGTCGGGGCCTGACTCTGAGAAGTGGCTAGTGGCCATGAAATCCGAGATGGAATCCATGTATGAAAACCAAGTATGGACTTTGGTTGACCCACCTGAAGGGGTAAAACCCATAGGGTGCAAATGGGTTTTCAAGAAGAAAACTGACATGGATGGTAATGTGATTACCTTTAAGGGACGATTGGTTGCAAAAGGTTTCAAGCAAATTCATGGTATTGACTATGATGAAACTTTTTCACCAGTTGCTATGCTTAAATCCATCCGAATTTTGTTTGCTATTGCTGCACACTATGATTATGAGATATGGCAAATGGATGTCAAAACTGCATTCCTAAATGGAAAGCTACTTGAGGATGTGTACATGACACAACCTGAGGGTTTTGTCACTCCTGAGAATGCCAATAAAGTGTGCAAGTTGCAAAGGTCCATTTATGGACTGAAGCAAGCTTCTCGAAGTTGGAATCTTCATTTTGATGAATGCAATCAAAGAGTTTGGTTTTATCAAAAATGAAGATGAACCTTGTGTCTACAAGAAGGTTAGTGGGAGCGCTATTGTCTTCTTGGTGTTGTATGTAGATGACATACTACTCATCGGGAATGACATTCCTGAGCTACAGTCTGTGAAGACTTGGCTAGGGAAATGTTTCTCTATGAAGGACTTGGGTGAAGCAGCCTATGTGTTAGGCATCAGGATCTATAGAGATAGATCTAGAAAGCTTCTTGGCCTAAGTCAAAGTACATATATTGACAAGGTGCTAAAGAGGTTTAGCATGCAAGATTCCAAGAAAGGATTCTTGCCCATGTCACATGGTATCACTCTTTCTAGATCTCAGTGTCCGAGTACACCCGAGGAGAGAGAGCGCATGAGTAAGATTCCATATGCCTCAGCAATTGGATCTATCATGTATGCCATGATATGTACTCGTCCCGATGTCTCATATGCTTTGAGCATGACGAGTAGGTACCAATCGAACCCCGGTGAGAGTCACTGGACAGCTGTTAAGAACATCCTTAAGTACTTACGAAGGACTAAGGATGCATTCTTGGTCTTTGGAGGTGAAGATGAGCTCGTTGTAAGGGGTTACACCGATGCAAGCTTCCAATCCGATAAGGATGATTTTAGATCGCAATCTGGTTATGTGTTTTGTATTGGTGGTGGTGCTGTGAGCTGGAAGAGTTCAAAGCAAGAGACAGTAGCTGACTCTACAACAGAATCTGAGTACATTGCCGCCTCTGATGCTGCGAAGGAGGCAGTTTGGATCAAGAAGTTCATCACTGAACTTGGAGTGGTTCCAAGCATTGCCGACCCGATAGAGCTCTATTGTGACAACAATGGAGCAATCGCACAGGCTAAGGAACCTCGATCTCACCAGCGATCCAAACACATACTCCGACGCTATCATCTCATCAGGGAGATCATCGAGAGGGGTGATGTAAGGATATGCAGGACTTCGACAGACAGCAACATTGCTGATCCACTGACAAAGCCCCTTACGCAGCAGAAGCATGATAGCCATTCTAGGTCCATCGGTATTAGATACATGGATGATTGGCTTTTAGTGCAAGTGGGAGATTGTTAGTGTTGTGCCCAAAAAGCCAATCATGAGATGATTGTATTTTTTGCACATTGAGTCATGATATTTTATTAAGGCATTAATCCAGCAATTATGTTTGTTGTTTTGTTTCTGCGTAACGTAATAAACATAATTGTAACCCTAGAATAATGATATTCTTAAACGTCCCTGGTCTAGTATTATTGTGGAGCGGGTTGCAATAATACATAACGACTAGCATATGTGGAGACTAATATGAGATATGTAGTCTACATATGGGTACAAGTTGGAGAACTTGTGTACTGGACCGACCCACCATGAGAACACTACATGGATCGTTATATGAGTGTCATAAGTGATTCTCATAGTGATCATGGTATATGTAGTCCTTCGACCTAAGATCATCACGGTTCCCTACATGTGAGTCACATATTTTGATACTTTCCTTTGTTGCTCGTAACTGAGTGAACTTGAAGGAGGTCATTGGGTATGTCACATATCATGCGGAGGGATTTGTATGATCAAGATGGGATTTGTCCCTTTTATGTAACAGGAGTGATATCTTCGGGCCCCTTGATAGAGTAAGACTTAGAAAAATGCATGGCCATGCTCGGATGAGTTGATAGACGATATCAATGTCATCAGTTTAAGTTAGTCTACTCGGTAGTCAAGAAACCAAAGATTGGGCTATACGACATGTCTCGTGCTTAGTCTTGATATCTTGGACAAAGGGACAATGGCATATATCGGTGATGATCATAAAGGTTTAGTCGAATCATCGACAATCTTGTCACTTGGGGTAGCAATGATGTATTGCTAGACACCGCTCATTGCTTAAGATCATAAATGTGATTTATGATCATTGCCAATGTGGTAAGAGCCTATTGGGTCGCACACATTGGGAGCACCTCATATTTAGGGATCAGGGTTAGAGTGCATGGGCTAACTCCCAAGACCACATGGGTTATGGTTTCACAACTAATTTCATATTAATAATGGGGCCCAATAGTTGACAAGCCATTATTAAGCCATCGGAAATCTTAAACTGCCTAATTGGATTGGGAGGGACTTAATGAGGGAGGAACCCATTAGGCCTTGGAAGTTGAGATCTCACTATAAATACAACTTTCAAAGTGAATGAAATTCGCAGGTCCTCCTTGCCCTAGCCTCCCAAAAGGAGCAGCCTGCACTCTTCTCTTGCAATTCCTTGGAGGACTGGCAAGCTAGCACTGCGTAAGCGCAAGAGAAATGCATCTGCTTCGGGAGCCCGCCTGGTGATCTCAAAAGGCTCGTGTGGATACCATAAAGAGGCTGTTTTGGCTCCCGAAACCCAACAGCACAAGGCGCGGGGTGTTGTGTACGAGGGCGGCATGTCAGAGGCTCCTTAATTGTTTCTGCCGTACTCCTGAGATCCCTTCGGTAGAAGAGAGCTTTTCGTAACAGGAGGGCTTTCTTCCGAGATCGTTTCAGTAATCCGGGAATCCCCTCGCCAAGGGTGGTCCCTTTCGGGGACATTCTTCCCAGCTGAAGGTGGTGAGTCTTCCTTTTCCGAAGCCGATTTGATCACGTTACCAAAGGTGGCGATGCACCGTATTCCCGAGGTCCCTACTGTCATTTCCAAGGGTGATGATGGATGACCGAGGTCGGATGTTCAAGGGGCCGGACCCCCATTTTTTTCGAAGTCGGTGCTCGCATTCCTTGTGGGTGATGCTCGACTTTTCGAGGATGGTGCTCGTCATTCCGAGGGTGGTGTTTTGCTTGAGCTTATGGGTTTGAAAGGCGATAGCACTTCGGCTATCACATGCCCTTCCTTGAAAAGTCAAAGTGGGGACTTCGGCTCTAGAATCTCTGGGGGCACCTTATGGGGCTCTGAGTGGGACACCGTACAAGGAGACACTTTGCCACCCAAAGGCGTGCCTTCCTAGCTGAGGCATCATTACTTGCCCTTTGGTTAGTCCCTTGGTGTTCTCGGGGTGCGCACTCTCTTTATTTTAACTTTTTCTATTGCAGGTCAGTGGACCGTCACTTCTTGTAACCAGGAGTGTTAGTTTGGACAGGTGTGCCTGGGTTTTCGGGGTGTCAGAAAGCATGTCCTCGTTCCATGCGTTGGATGACAGTTGGCACGCGATGATTGGAGGTAGTCGCATCGGTTACATCAGCCGCATTTTTTTGCCTTCGAGGGATAATTATGGCGACGATTCGCCTTCGCAGGGTAGTTATGACGATGATTCGGTTACCCTTCTTTGGTCTATATAAACCCTCCTTCCCCTCATGGCCCTCATTTGTTTTCCTTTACCTCTGTCTTGTTCTCATCTGTCTTTGAGCTCTTCCTTCTCTTTTTGCGGCGGTGCAAGCGGCGGAGCGATTTCCGGCAACCATTTATGACGGCGTCTTCTAATCTCGACTTCGGCAAACGTTTTGGTGGGTTTCTCTTCCAGAGGTCCTTCGGTCGTTTCGGTTTCTATTTTTTCTAGTCCCCGAAGCTTTTTTCTTTTTTCCCAAAGTCCTTTGACTCGCTTTTCCGAAGTCGTTTTCTTTTGCCAAACATGTCTTTCCCTGTCCCCCTTATGTCCATCCAACCCATTCCCGAGAATTGGCAGCCTCTCATGTCTCACCCCTATTGTTCCACTTCGGAAAAATTAACGAAATGGACAACTAAATTCTTTCTTCCCTCCTATGTCACTACCAGGCTACCCCATCCCGGCCACTTCAGCTTCATGAACAACGATGACGAGGTTACCATTTTTTGGACCCAACTGAAGGCCGGACTTCGGTTTTCTCCGCCAAAGATGATTTGTGACTTTTGCCAATTCCATGGCATAGCCATGAATCAGCTTCCTCCCAACTCCTATTGTTACTTCAACGCTTTTCTATGCATGTGTGGGGTTTTCAAGATAGAACCCCACTTCATCATTTTCATGCAATACTACAAGTTTTATCCGGTCCCGAAGGGTGGCTTCTATTTCATGCTGCCTCAGGGAACTGGGAGCAAAAAGTATATGTTCACCTTCGGTACCAGAGATAGTTGGCGAGGGTGGCAAAGGAAGTTCTTCTTCCTGAAGGTGGCAGAGGCATGGCCATATATGCCGACAAGGTGGGCCCGGGGGAAGCTGGAGACAGACGTCGTTGATCCCAAGAAGTTGCTAACTCCTGAGTTGGCAGCGAGGTTTGAGGACTTCGACAGCCGTATCCGAGTTGTCGCCGACTGGGATGCCGAGGTCCCACCGCACTCCTTGTATCCCTTCCCCATTAAGTGGAACCTTATGACCGAGGAGGTTCTTCGGGAGCTAGGGGTACTCAAGGAGCATAAGACGGACCTCGGCATGCCAGCTCCTGCCGCTGACGGGAAGAAGTCCTGGCTGGTGATGCTCCTTCGGGGGGAGCTCTCTTACGAAGCCCTTTTTGAGAGTAAGTTACTTTCCAATTTTTCGGTATAAGTATCCCTTTGGACTTACACTGATATTTTCCTTCTTTTTCAGAGATGGGCGATCAGTCAGCCACTTTCTACAAATCCCTCTTCCTCGGTCAAGCCGAGAAGGGGGAACAGACGAAGAAGGGGGCCCCGAAGCGGCGAAAGACGTCTGGGGGCGGGCCATCTTCAGCTAAGAAGGTGAAGAAGGACCTCCTTCCCCCACCTCCGGAGGACGTCGAGGAGGCCGGGGATCAGCCCGAGGTCCAGGCTGTCCTGCCACAGGAGCTTGCCATTAGCTCCACTCCCCGGAGTCCCACCACTTCGGCGGACCTTTTAGGCTCTTCGGCCGGAGGCCCTTCTGCTGAGGAACTCGAGGAGCACAGAAGAAGCAAGGGCAAACATGTCCCTGCCGAAGTGGAGGAGGTTCGGGACTCCGATGATGACGTCGCCGAGGTGCCGCCAGGTTTGACCCTTAGACATTTTTAGCACTCTCAATCTCATTGATATATGGCTAAGGAACAATGTCCTAATGGAACTGTGCCTTGACTTTGCAACGGAATTGGCGCCCTCGGCATGGATGGTGGAGCATGCCTGGAAGCGGGCCCTTCGGGACTCTCATATCTCAAAGGATAAGGTCCCGAGGGAGCCTTTCTGGTCTTTCACGGAGGACATGAATTTGTTCTCTGAAGACGGCCAACAAATGGCTCCCCAAATGGCGAAGGACGTGCTCACCCGGCTACCTTCAAATCCGTGGCCGAAAAGTGCGCGAACAAGGAGATCCTCACCGCGAGGATGTCCGAGCATGCTGCCCAGGTATTCTTTAGACCCTTTAGTTTTTCTCCCAATTTTTCTAAGTGTTTGGCTTTCCTTGTGCAGCTTTACCAAATGTCCTTATCCCCCTTTTTTGCAGCTCTTGGCATATAGTGGATACTTCAGAGCTTGGGCAGCAAAACAGTCTTCAGTTCGAACTTGGACCGAAGAGCGTCTGGAGAAGGCAAAGGTGTTCTGTGCTAACTCGGTCATCAAGAACGCTGAGTTGAGCAGAATAGCCAAGGAGGAGGTTGCCAAACTTCGGGAGGAACTTTTGAAGGGCCAGGAGGAGCTCTTGAAGGATTTCTCCCAGAAAATGTCTAACCTCGGCGCGAAGGTCGTCGAGCTCACTTCTGCCAATGAGGCTTATCGAAAGGAGAAGGAAGAAGATTCTGCTATCCTAACAAAGGCCTTCGCCGACAATGCCGATCTTCAGGCTGAGGTTGAGGCCCTGAAGAAGGAGACAAAGAAAAAGAAGAAGACGAAAAAGCTGGAGAATGAGGCGGCTGATTTGTAGAATGAAGTGGAAGACCTATCTGTCGAGTTAGACAAGGCTAACCAGGCAACCAAGGTTGGCTTTCAAGATGGCTTTTGTCTAGCTCGACACCAAGTTTTGGAGAAATATCTAGACCTCGACCTCTCCTTCTTGGCTGCCCTGAACATCCCCGAGGGGCCTCGCTGGACTTGGTCGAACATCAAGCTCCTCAACTTACCTTTAGCCCTTCCTCCGGCGCCGAAGGTCGCGGCAAAAGATGTTGGGGACGGAGCATCTCATGATGACGGGGTCCCTTTAAAATTTGTCTAGGGCTTTACTTTGTCTTCTTCTTTTTTCTTTGTAATCTTCTTCTTGTAATCTCCTCCATGTAATAAGGCCGTCTCAATGACATTTTTCCTTCCTTTAAAATTTGGCTAAGTCCCCAAGCAATAATTTTTGTCTCCAAGGGTTGTCTTGACCACTTTCGGTCTGGGACCCTTGGGAAGATACTTTTCGCTCTTTTTATCGACCGTCTTGGGGAAAACACTAGCTTTGGCGAATACCTTTAGGCAACGTTTGACCTATTTTCATCAGCCATGTTCAGTCGATGCACCTTTTTGGGGAAAATGACCCAACCAACTTTGGAGGAAATGTGTGGTTTTCGCAAGTACTTACTTGCACCTTGTTCGGCAAGATTTCTTAGGTGGAGTTATTTTTCTAGAAAATTTTCTATACTTAGAAAAATTTCTAACTGTACAATTTCCTGACAAGATTCTAATAATAGAATTTCTTCAAGGCATCCCGAATGCCATGTATTCTTCAGTTCTCTACCTTCAGTATCGCCGAGCTTATAGACTCCTTTCTGAACCTCGTCAAGGACCAAATAAGGTCCTTCCCAATTTGCTCGAAGTACCCCGTGAGACGGTCTTCGGGGCTCAAACTCAGCCTTTCGGAGAACGAGGACTCCCTTTCTGATTCCTTTTTTCCTAACGCACAAGTTCGCAGCCATAGCCACTCTTTGCTGGAAGGCTTTTCTTCTAAGTTCGGCCACTTCTCTGTGTTCGTCAATTAGGTCGAGCTTAGTTCTTAATCTGAGGTCATTCTCTTCTTCGTCAAACACTTGTATCCTGACCAATGGCTAGACTACCTCGATAGGGATAATGGCCTCTGTACCGAAGACGAGAGAAAAAGGCATCTCACCCGTGGCCCTTCGGGGTGTTGTCCGGTAGCTCTATAGCACACTAGAAAGTTCCCCTGGCCATTTTTCCTTTGCTTCACTCAATCTCTTTTTTAGACCATCTTTTATGGTTCTGTTAGATACCTCTACCTGTCCGTTGCTCTGAGGATGAGCTACCGGGGCGGAGTGCATTTTTATCCCAAGGTCGGTGATGAATTCTTGGAATCCCTTGTCAATAAACTGTGAACCATTGTCAGCCACCATCACCCTCGGTATGCCAAATCCGCACACAATGTTTTTCCAGACGAATTTTTGTATGTCCTTTGCCGAAATTGTTGCCAGGGGCTCTGCCTCGACCCATTTAGTGAAGTAATCCACTGCGACCACGCAGAACTTCACTCCTCCATGTGCAGTCTGGAGTGGCCCGATGAGGTCAACGCCCCATACTGCAAAGGGACAGGGGTAGTTAGCCGAAGTTATTAATTCCGAGGGTAACCTCTGGACGTTGGCGTGTCTTTGGCAATTATCACACTTTTGGAAAAACTGCCTCGCGTCCTTTCTTAGGGTGGGCTAGAAATACCCCTGGCGGAGTATTACTCCTACCAAGGCGTCAATTCCAATGTGGGAACCATAAGCCCCCTCGTGGACTTCTTTGAGGACTGTCTTAGTGTCCTCTACGCTGACACACCTTTGTAGCAGACTTGCATACCCTTGTCGGTACAACTATTCCCTGATTAGGAAATATCATCCGGAGCGTCTCCGTACTTTTGCTGCTTCATGAGCATCATCGGGAAGCTCCGAGGTCGTAAAATACCTTTTTATGGGATTTTTCCATCCTTTTTCTGAGGTTGTTATGCTCATTATTGCTATGCTCGGGTGGCTCAGTACTTCAGTGGACTTTTTTGATTTGGCCAGACTATCCGCTTCAGCATTGTCTCGGCGAGGCACGTTCTCAATGTGCACTGTGTCAAACTCCTGGATGAGCTTTGATACGAGCTCGTGATATTTTGCCAAAGTTGGGTCCTTCGCGGTATAGTCCCCTGCCATCTGTCGGACCACTAGCTGAGAATCGCTGTGGGCCTTCAGGTTTCTCACGCCAATTCTTTTAGCAAGGCGTAACCCTGCTATGAGAGCTTCATATTCTGCCACATTGTTGGTGACGTTGAATCCGAATTTGATGGCTTTCATGACCTCCATACCCTCGGGACCGCGAATGATTACTCCAGCTCCCTGGTGCTCGGAGCCGGAGGCCCCATCTACAAACAGAGTCCACTCCGGTTCATTTTTCCCAAGGTCTAGTTGACTTTCTTCGGCAATGGGTACTTCGGCAATGAAATCCGCCAAGGCTTGAGCTTTTATTGCCTTCCTCGGCCCATAGGTGATATCGTACTCGCCGAGTTCTATGCACCACTTGGAAAGCCTTCCCGAGTGGTCTACCCTCTTCATGATATCTCGAAGAGGCAGGTTACTTCGGACAATAATGGGGTGGCCTTGGAAATACGGACGTAGCCTTCTGCTTGCCAGTATCAGGGCATAAATAGCCTTTTGCAGTAAGGGGTACCTGACTTCGGCACCATGCAGAGACTTGCTCACATAATATACTGGCCATTGCTCCGCCCCCTCTTCCTTCACGAGGACCGAACTTAGCGCCTTTTCAGTGACGGCGAGGTATAGTATGAGGGGTTCCCCTTTCCGTGGCTGCCGGAGTGTCGGCAGGCGAGTCAGGTAGACCTTAAGCTCTTCCCAAGCCTTTTGGCAGTCTTCATTCCAAGGATGTACCTCACACCCGAGGTCACCGCTGTTTTTCGCCGCTCTAGTAAGGACTTTGAAGAATGGTCGGCAGCGATCCCCATATCTGGAGATGAATCTGCTGAGGGATGTGATTCTCCCTATGAGTCTTTGCACATCCTTTGTCATCGTGGGATTTCGGAATCTCAGTAAGGCCTTGACCTTTTCTAGATTGGCATCGATACCTCTTTTCGACCCCACAAATCCAAGGAACTTACCCGCGTTCACCCCGAACACACATTTTTCGGGGTTGAGATGGATTCCGAAGATCCTCAGCTGACGGAATGTTTCCTCCAAGTCGGCGATATGACTACTAGGTAGTTTACTCTTAACTATTGTTACCCACTCCGGGGTAGTCCAGTTATGGTGCCAAAACTGTGCATTTAGACCCCCAGGATTGGTAATGTTCTGTAGGCCATCAGAACGCTACCCTTAGTATGCATACCCAAGTGGCCCTCTTGGGCACTATGTAAATACATGCCTATTGGTCCAACCATCACACACATATTCACATTTCATGCACACCATGGCAGCAAAGAAGGAAAACACTAGCACAAGTCTTAGTTTTGGCTTCCACACATTAGGCAATCTTGTTAAATTCTAGTGATCAACCACTGCGCCTGTAACTTCCACTAATAAACTGTATCATTCTAGCCTCATACCCCCCTGTTTTATTTGCTCCATTATGAAGTAGATACTTACAGAAAACCAAGGAATTTTTTTTTACACCAATAGCCCACCCATGGACCAAGTTATGGATTTTTTAAGTTGGTTACAAAATTCTGACCAAATGAACAGTAACTCAGCCAATTTTGTAACATCATATCTTTGGCTACAAGGATCCAAATCCATAAATTACAAATTTCAGTTCAACCTCTAGATTTTCTCTAGGTGTGGTCAAAATTTCATATCAAGATTCATTCTACACAGGGAGATATTAAACTTTAGGTACATGGTCGAAATTCTGGCAACTTTTGGACCATTTTTGCCCATACAATTTTTCCAAACCATGCAAACACTTCATTCACAAGGGGAAAGCCCTCCAAGGCTATCCCATATATGTCCATTACACATAGGAATTACATTCCCTTTCTTTTAACAACTTTATGTGGGAAAAAAAGGAAAAAAAACAAAACAGAATTTACAAGTAAGCAGCCCATCATTCACACTTAGGCAGCTTTGCACCACATCACTTACATAGCCAAAACATTGCTCAAATGTTCACATACTTGTCTCATTTTACATACAATACATGTACATGCATACATGCACTACAATATGTTCTTAACTCAGCTAAATACGCACCCTAGGTTACAGGAGGTCCTGAGACACAATGGACTCCAAAACCAGGATGCTGGACAGCTGCTCCACAACACAGTAAGTACCACCATTAAAAATACCAAATGTGCTCCTAAAATCACAAAAATTTCCAGATCATAACTAGACATATGTAAGTTCATGTACCTGAAATTTCAGATCAAAAATCAAATTAAAAAGGTTAGTTTGAAGGTGATCTTTCTGCTGGACCTGAAATGACAGAATTGAGGGGAGTAAGTTTCATTGAGAAACTTAGTAAGGGTAGCACTTGGATTCAATAGGAAATGTAACCATCATTAAAACCTGCATCCAAAGACACTAAAACAAAAAAAACCACAATGCATATATACGAGATATAGCAACCAAATGCAGCAGCCAAACACAAACAACAAACACATGAAATGTGGCAGCAACATATACCATAGGTTAGTCCATAAAACATGCAATAAACTTAAATAAATCACTATGGCAGCCCTCCTCAAGCTAATTCTTGGTCTTAGGAGGATTTTAACAGTAGTTAGTACTAACTTTTGGGCTCTAGAAACCCAGAAATTTGCTGCCATCACTGTGCACTTCACACTAGGTCACAAAACCTTCAATAAGTGCACCCCCCTCACTAAGCTTGGTTCATCAAGCACATGGCTCTCTTCCAAGCTTAGCCCTAGCTCCATGGATGTTTGAAAATACAGAAAACAACCCATGAGAGCAAGAGAACCCTTACCTTGATGGGTATGCTGAAATTGGAGCTTGATCCTAGGTGCACCCAAGCAATAGCACCAAATAGCTTCCAATTGTGCTTCCTTGACTTCAATTGCAAGTAGTTTTGAGTTTGAAGGTATGGTGGCTATGGAGGAAGTGTGGAGGAGAGGGCTGGCTTTCTTTTTGCTGGTGGAGGCCGAAATTTAGAGAAGCAAAGGTGGTCTTGACTACTTAAATAGTCAAAAGTACACTAAACACACTTAAGTAGTCTTAACCTTGTCTTATGTCATTTTCCTTGCTACAAGACTATGGTTTCTTAGTCATAATCTCTTGGCCCACATTTGACCATCCTTATCTTCCTTTAGCAGCCCTCCTTATGTGGGATAAACCCACAAAACTTCCGTTTGACTTAAGTCATAGACATACACATCTTAAGGCCTACATTAGAACACTTAGGTCCTTTATGCCTTTTTGTGTTTTCTTTGTCCTTAGTTGTCTTCCATAAGCAAGTTGGTCCTCCAATAGCACTTTTATACCATTCATATCCTTCCCATAACTCTCCAAATCTCTTTTGTGAAATTTTTTACAATTGAGTACCCGAATTTCCAAAATCTTACAAAAAAGTCCATAGGTTGCTTGACAAACAAGCAATCTTTAAGGCTTTTCTTGGAGACCAAGTTACCAACTTCGAACACTTTTAAGGAGGTGTTGATCATACCTTTTACCCCCCACACTACAATCACTATGGTGAAAATTACACAATATAATGGTTTTTAGCCATTATGACACACTTGTAATTCTCCCATTTTGTGAGGTGGTAACAACTATCATATCATTGACGTAGACTTCCATGTTCCTCCCTATTTGGGAACTAAAGACCCCGTTCATTAACCTCTGGTAAGTGGCTCCTGCATTCTTAAGCCCAAAGGGCATTCTGATGTAGCAGTATGTATCAATTTTGGTGATGAAGGTGGTTTTTTCCTCATCTTCGTGGTTTATCCTGATTTGGTGATACCCACTGAAGGCGTCCCGGAAACTTAGGAGGCCATACTTGGTGGTTGAGTCCACCAATTGGTCTATTGGCGGTAGTGGGTATGAATCTTTAGGGCAAGCATCGTTTGCATTTCGAAAGTCGATGCACATTCAGAGTTTGTTACTCCCTTCCTTTGTGGCGATAACTACGTTACTAAGCTATTCGGGGTATCTGACTTCCCTTATTATGCCGGCCTCGATTAACCGTTGGACTTCGGATTTTGCAAAGCTGTTCCTATGTGCCGAAAAGCTTATTTTCTTTTGGCGCACGGGCTTCCCGTCAAGGTGTATCTTAAGATTATGCTGAATTATACGAGGGTCTACCCCGGGCATGTCCTTCAACGAGTAGACAAACAGATCTTTGTTCATTAACAGAAAAGATACAAGTTTTTCCTTATCACCTTCGGTCACTTTTTCCCCTATTCGAGTATTTCGGCCTGGGAATGTTAGTGTTGTGCCCAAAAGCCAGTCATGAGATGATTGTATTTTTGCACATTGAGTCATGATATTTTATTAAGGCATTAATCCAGCAATTATGTTTGTTGTTTTGTTCCTGCGTAACTTAACAAACATAATTGTAACCCTAGAATAATGATATTCTTAAAAGTCCCTGGTCTAGTATTATTGTGGAGTGGGTTGCAATAATACATAACGACTAGCATATGTGGAGACTAATATGAGATATGTAGTCTACATATGGGTACAAGTTGGAGAACTTGTGTACTGGACCGACCCACCATGAGAACACTACATGGATCGTTATATGAGTGTCATAAGTGATTCCCATAGTGATCAGGGTATATGTAGTCCTTCGACCTAAGATCATCAAGGTTCCCTACATGTGAGTCACATACTTTGATACTTTCCTTTGTTGCTCGTAACTGAGTGAACTTGAAGGAGGTCATTGGGTATGTCACATATCATGCGGAGGGATTTGTATGATCAAGATGGGATTTGTCCCTCCTATGTAACGGGAGTGATATCTTCGGGCCCCTTGATAGAGTGAGACTTAGAAAATGCATGGCCATGCTCGGATGAGTTGATATATGATATCAATGTCATCAGTTTAAGTTAGTCTACTCGGTAATCAAGAAACCAAAGATTGGGCTATACGAGAGTGACACATTCCATGTCTCGTGCTTAGTCTTGATATCTTGGACAAAAAGGACAATGGCATATATCGGTGATGATCATAAAGGTATAGTCGAATCATCGACAATCTTGTCACTTGGGTAGCAATGATGTGTTGCTAGACACCGCTCATTGCTTATGATCATAAATGTGATTTATGATCATTGCCAACGTGATAAGAGCCTATTGGGTCGCACACATAGAGCATTTTGGATCATTAGAGTGCATGGGCTAATTATTTGGGTTATGGTTTCACTTTAATTTCGTATTAATAATGGGCCCAAAAGTTGAGCCATTATTAAGCCCGAAATTAAATCCTAATTGGATTAGGGCTTTGAAACCTATTAGGCCTGGAAGTTGAGTCTCACTATAAATACAACTTTTAAGTGAGAAATTCGCAGGTCTCCTTGCCCTAGCCTCCAAAAAGGACAGCCGCACTCTTCTCTTGCAATTCCTTGGAGGACGCAAGCTAGCACTGCGAGCGCAAGAGAAACGCATCTACCGGGACGTGGTGGAAGCGTGGCGATCCCGAGAGGCTCGTGTGGATACCATAGAGAGCCTGAACACGTCAACTGTTCAGGTTTTAAGATTCGACTCTACAGTTGAGTGAGAGATCTCAATCGAAAATTAGGTATGAAAATTTTCGAACACCCGGTTTACCCCGTTTCACTTGGATCATGGAGGGTTTCGGTTAAATTCCGCTGCGCTGTTTGGCTCCCGAAACCCAACAGGGACAAGTTCTATATCTTCTGTTTCTATTTTCTTGGGGTCTTCTGTTTCTTCTCTTTTTGCCCCTCCTGCAAGTACGGCCTTCACTCCCGCAGTTCGTGCGCAGCTTTTTGCTGGGGCCTTTCTTGCTTTGACAAACACCTTTCTTACTTCTCCTTGGTCGATGAAGATCTTAGCATCTCCATCCTTTGTGGCAAAGGTGACAATCAGGTATTTCACATCTGGTCGAATGTGAAGGTTTCCTTGCGTCTGTCTTCCAAGGATGGCATTATACGATGAAAGGACATCTATGATGATGAACCTTGTCATCGTGGAGGCAAAGAGCTCATCCTTGTTCTGTAGTGAAGTTCCTCTTAACATTAGAGGAAGGTCAATCCACTCGAGGATAGAGAGTTCGGACGGGCCCACTTCGAAAGTCGGAGAGGTGACAGGCTTGAGATCGCCCTTTGGGATACCCAAACTCGGCAGCATTAGAACCATCATCAAGGAGTACTCTCTTGACGTCCTAACTCCCTATCCTTGCTATGACTAGAAGGGGGTCATCATGAGGGAATATTACGGTAGACCCATATTTCCGAATAAGCTTTTTTGATGGGTTACCGTATTCCATTACCGAGATCTCCCCGGCTTTTCTTTTCCTTTCTGCCGAGGGTAGTCCTGTAGTGATTGTCTGTATTAATCCTGCCAGAGGTGGTGGATGTCTTCTGGGACTTCAGTTCTGGCGCCTTTCGAAATCATATTCTTCGTCATCTCCTTTCCTCTCTTCTTCTCTCCTCCCCTTTGGGGAAGGCATCCGCAGGTTACGTCGAAGTTGGCCCTGCTTTATCAGGGATTCTATGTACTTCCTCAGCTGGAAGCAATCCTTGGTATCATGCCCATGATCCCGATGGAACTAACAAAACTTTTTCATGTTCTTTTTGTTGTCCAAGGTCATGGCCTCCGGTCGTTGAATTTGAGTCCCCTGCCTTTCCATGGCCATGAGAATGTTCGTCCTTATGGTGTTTAAGGGGGTAAAAGTCAACGGCTTCTTCCCTCTCAGGTTTTGAGGTCGACCCCCTAATTCGTTTGGGTAGCGAGTTTGTTGGCTTGACCTCTCGGTACGGACGTGGTTGAGCTTTGGGCCTCCCATCCTTAGCTCTTCAGCAGTCATATGTTGCTCCGCCCTTCGGTAAAATCCGCCGAGGGTGTCTGGGGGGTCCTTCGAGAATTCGTAGAACAATTGTGAATCTCTCCGAAGTCGGGTGAACCTGGTGTATGGTAAGCGTAAGCCTCGGGCAGTGAAGATCAGTAGAAGGACACAGATCAATGGATTGAATCCTCCTCCTAGAGTAAAGAAATATCTCAAATTAAGTTGAGGCAATCTTGAATTGCATTTGAATGGTTGACTTGATCTTCAAGACTAGGGGTGATCACTATTCAGTTAAAACAAAAAAAACCTAGAAAACCAAGAAAATTCAAAATTTTGGTTTGGTTAATTCAGTTTTTCGACTCAGTTTTGGTTGAAACTGAATAGAAAGAATATCAAATTCAGTTTAGTTTCGGTTGGGAGTGTCGGTTATTTCCTCAACCGAAAAAATTGAAATTTTTTCAAATCATATTTAAGGTTTTTCTGGGCTAGTTGATAGGTTTAAAAAGAGTAGAGGTTGAGTGGAAAAAGATAGAAAATTGATGGCTTCTTTTGGGGTTTGACCATTATCCTTATGTCTACCTTCTCCGCACTACTTGGCCCCACCCTCGCGCCGCCGTCTACCCTCCTTCTCCACTCTCCCCAACCTTCTGCCCTCACCTCTACCCCTCTAGCATCTTTCTCCAACCCAACCTTCTCTAATTGCCGCTGCTAGAAACTACACCTCCACCTCGGCACTGCCAATAAACGGCTTCTACATTTAATTCGATGGAAGAGGAGTTGAAATAAATCTTCTGAAATCTTCTGACTGACCTCCACCATCACCGTGTTTTGCTCAACTGGGGGAGATAAGTACAAACCCTAGAATGCCCCACAATTTCTTTCTATTTAGCTGTTTAAGCCACTATGTTTCTCTATGTTACAAGTGCATCATTGTGTTTGGATGTAACTTTTTTTTGCTATTTTAGTTTAAAACCGAACTGAACCGAATATTTTAGTTCAGATTTATTTCGATCTAGAGGATTATTTTGGTTAATTCAATTTCTAATCATAATAAATCAAAAACCGAATAAACTGAAATTTTCAGTTCGATTTGAACCAAATAAAATAAATGATCAGGCTCTATTTAAGACTAAGGTAGCAAATTGGGTTGGAATGACACTTCTACGCCCAGTATCAAATTCAGGCCTTAGGCCTTAATAACAGCAATATTGGGCTCATTTAGTATATAGGTCTCGCCTTGCCTGACATAGTATCACATGCCGACCAACCTTGCACTAAATTGATGCGACCAAGATGGAAATTGAGTCAAATGTATAAGATTGATGAAAGTATTGAGAAAGCGAAGATGTTCTAAAAGTGCGAACCGAGGTTTTTTAACTTATGACTTGGTGCTTCATTGGGCCAAAGGTTTGTGTTTACAAGTGTTGGGTCTATGGATAGACATTTTTAAACTCGCCTTTCATCTTTTACTCGAAGGACCCATCCAAGCCTACTGTAGGCCCAACTGTCTAAAATATTTTTAATATTTTTTGGTATTATACCTCTTTTTCCCACTCAACAAAAAAATAAAACTGAAATGAAGATTCGAGAAGTGAAAAAGTATATTTCAGTTCATTTCTTATTAAACTAAATAAATTAATTCTATTTTTATGATATTTTTACTTTCATTTTTCCTGGAATCAATGTTATTATTTGGAATCTACATCATATAGGCATAACAATTACCTTAACAAGTGATAGCCGAAGGGCTATTGCCCCCAGAAGGACTTTGCATGTGCGCACCACCCTTGGCTAGCGCACCACCTCCGGTCGAAACAGACACGACAAAACCCTGGCAAAGAGAGGGCCTCAGCACCCTCAGACAAGCCGAATAGGTGCTACCCTCAGGAAACCCATGGGACCAACTTCAGTCAGAAGGGGTCACCACATTTCCCGAGGGTGACCTCGTGCTGACCTCACGTGCCCAAAACCACCTTCGGATACTCTTTGGGCCACCCTCAGAGCGCGCTCACAAAGTGCCATCATCAAGAACCCGAGCCTGACCTCGGGAGAGCCCAACTGAAGGTGCCTCGTACAAACAAGGGACCTCCCTCCAAAGGAGTTCACCTCCCTGAATGAGCTCTGTACTCTGAAGGAGTTTCATCCCTCAAAAAGGCCATGTGGACATTTGACAAAACGGCTGAGGAGCCTCTGACACAAAAGCCTCACACTCACCCCTAACACGGGCACCCTGTCACAGCACCCCCGCTGGCACCCTTGGTCAGAACGGCCTAAGGCCAGCTGAATGAGCCCTCTGCAGAGGTATAGACTAAATCAGGCCGAACACGTGTCACCATCTCAGCAGGCTATATCAAACGGCCATCTCCTTGCGCCCTCCTATAAATACTTGCACATTGCTTTCATAAGGACCGCGATGAGGTAACAGGGAATTCTTGCTATACTCTGCTTACTATTCCCTTTCTTTACTCTCACAAAGTACTGACTTGGGTGTCGGAGGCTCCTCCCCCAGAAAATACTCCAGGGAGCTGCTAACCCTTACTTTTCTGAGTCTTTGCAGTCCTTCTCCCACCGGAGGCCCCTCATCCAAGCGTTCCCTCACCGGAAGTTCTTGCTCCAAGCTCACCATGTTGCACAACAAAGATGCGGAATGGCATTATTTGGTGCCGTCTGTGGGAAACCCTTCCTAGGTCACTGCCGTAGAGACTTGGCATTCCAAAGACAAGGGGCTCCCGAAGTCCCCCTCTACGCCAGAGGCTCAGCCGGGGACCGAGCAACCCACTGCAGAGACTTCTACGCCAGAGGACGACCACCCTCTAATAGTGACATTAGGCTTCTTACAAGACTTTTAGCGCTCCATCGTTGCTGAAATGACTCAGCAACTCGACTAGAGGTGGCCCCAGCCTCCTTCGGTCCGAAGGGCCTCCCCATCGAGAACGCGCCGGGAGAGAAGCCCGACGTCCACCCACCAGAGTTCCAGGAGTGAGGGCTCTCCTGACGCATCTTTGACGAAGGAGGTGCCCCTTAGGGCATGACCGACCAGAGAAAGGGCCCCAAAAGAAACTAGGACTTCCTGTCGGCGGAGTCCATCCTCGTACCGAAGGTCCCAGTCTCCTCACCGCCGAAGTTAATCTCCGAGAAGGAGAAGAAGTTTGCCATTGCTGGCGACCACCAGGCAGCAAGGGGAAGCTAACACAGCTACCCTCATGGAGAAGATCCTTGGAAGACTGGAAAAGGTTGAGAGGCAGATCTCCCGAAAACCAGTCTGGTCAAGATTGTCCGATGCTTATACCGAAGAAGAGTCACCCTTTGCACGTGAAGTGGTGGAGGCGCCCATGCCTAGTGACTTCAGGGTGCCACTCTTGGAATCCTACAACGGGCGTAGTGACCCCCAGGCACACCTGACAAAGTACAAGCGAAGCATGGTGCTCCACGATGCAGATGACGCTACCCTCTGCAAATGTTTTGAGGTGACCCTCTCCGGTCCAGCAACGGCATGGTATAACTCCCTGGCCCACGGAACCTTACTGAGTTTCCAGGAGCTGTCTACTGGCTTCACCCAACAGTTTGTTGGCAGCAGGCCAACGGCCAAGATGCCGGTGCAAATGTTCGACATAGCACAGCGAAGTGGGGAAACCATTCACGACTACGTCGAAAGGTTAAACCAAGAAGCACTAGGTGTGCCCAACTTTCGGCATGAGATTCACATCCTCGCAATGATAAGAGGACTTCGGAGAGACTCCCAGCTCTTTTATGAATTCTCCAAGGGCCCCCCAGACACCCTCGGGGAGTTCTACCAAAGAGCCGAACAGCACATGACTACCGAAGAACTCAGAATGAGGGGACTAAAGGTGGAACACCCTCAGCCCGAAGGACCAAGCCACTAGCCTCGTTACCAGAATGAGGGTGGAGGAAGGCCCCGAAAACAAAGGGGTAAAAGGCCAATGACGTTCACTCCCCTGAACGCCACAAGGGCCAGCATTCTCATGGCCTTAGAAAGGCAAGGGACTACAGTTACAAGGCCAAAGGCCATGACTTCAGAAAACAAGAAGAACCTGAAGAAGTTTTGCCAATTCCACCGAGATCATGGCCATGACACCGAAGACTGCTTCCAGCTGAGGAAGTACATCAAGTCTCTAATAAAGCAAGGCCAACTTCACCGGTACTTGTGAATGCCTTCTTCGAAGGGTAAAAAGGAAGAACAAAGAAGGGGGGACGATGAGGACTATGATTTCGACAGATGTCGTGACCGAAGTCCTTGAAAGAATCCGCTACCATCAGCAGGGGTCATCCAAACCATCACTACAGGGATACCCCCGGCTGAGAGGAAAAGAAAGATAAGAGAGATCTCCGTAATGGAGTATGGGAACTCACCGAACAGGCTTGTTCGCTAAGACGGGTCCACTGTGAAGTTCCCCCACGATAACCCACTCTTTGTCATGGCAAGGATAGGGAGTTGGGACGTCAAATGAGTACTTCTGGATGACGGCTCCAACACCAACATCATCTTCTCGCACTAACTGCCTAACTTAGGCATTTCAAAAGGCGACCTCAACACAGTCAATTCCCCCACCTTCGGGGTTAGGCCATAAAGCTCCCCGTCCTTGAATGCATCGATCTGCCCCTAATGCTGAAAGGGACCTTGCCTCAGAGTCAAGAGGAACTGTTCACCTCTGTTATGACGAGGTTCATCATCATTGATGTTCCCTCATCATACAACGCCATCCTCGGAAGGCAAACTCAAGGCAATCTCCACATCCGCCCGGATGTAAAGTACTTAACAGTCACCTTCGCAACTAAAGAAGGAGATGCAGAGATCTTCATTGACCAATCCGAGGTCAGGAGGGTCTTCACCAAGGCTAGACAAAGCCCAGCGGAGGTCCAAGTACAGACTTCAGCTACTAAAGGAGCCATCATGACAGGCGAAGAGACAGCAAAAAAGGGAGCGGAGGAGTTGGAAAAAGTAGAAACAGAAGATGTATAGCTGGTCCCCAGCCGGAACACCCGAGTGGGGAAAAAATTGGCCAAGGGTGACAAAGATAGGCTTGTATCTTTCTTGTTAATGAACAAAGATCTATTCGCTTACTCTCCAAAAGACATGCCTGGGGTCGACCTTGGCATAATCCACCATAGTCTCAAAGTACGCCTTAACGCAAGGCCGGTTTGGCAGAAAAAATGAAACCTATCTGCTCATAAGAACTCATTCGTTAAAATTAAAGTTAAGCGCCTGATTGAGGTAGGGGTAATAAGAGAAGTTAAATACCCTAAGTGGCTCAACAACATGGTTATCGCCACAACAGAAGGGAGTGAAAAGCTCCGAATGTGCATCGATTACCTGAATGATGCCTGTCCAAAGGACTCCTACCCTTTGCCAGCTATAGAACAATTGGTGGATTCAACTACTGAATACGGTCTTCTCAGTTTCCTCGATGCCTTCAGCGGGTATCATCAAATTCGGATGAACCCCGAAGATGAAGAAAAAACCGCCTTCATCACCGAAGTTGGTACCTACTGTTACGTCAAAATGCCATCCGGGCTTAAGAACGCTTAGGCTACTTATCAGAGGTTGATGAATAAAGTGTTCAACTCCCAGATCGGGAGGAACATAGAAGCGTATGTTGATGATATGATAGTTAAGAGCAGAATGCCTAGTAATCATATCTTGGACTTAGACGAAACCTTCCAACAACTTCAGGAGTTCGGGATTTGCCTTAATCCCAAGAAGTGCGTGTTTGGAGTGAGCGCAGGTAAGTTCCTCGGGTTCATGGTGTCAGAAAGGGGAATAGATGCCAACCCCGAAAAGGTCAAAGCCTTGCCTACAACCACTAAAGATATACAAAGGCTTACCGGAAGAATCACTTTCCTTAGTAGATTCATTTCCAGGTATGGCGATCGATGTCGACCATTCTTCAAGGTGCTTACCAAAGCAACCAAAAGCGAAGGAAACTCCGGAACCGAGGAGCACCCTTGGAACCAAGAACGTCAGAAAGCTTGGGATGAGCTTAAAAGCTACCTAACCCGTCTGCCAACACTTCGGCAACCTCGGGAAAGATAGCCTCTCATCCTCTACCTTGCCGGCACTGAAAAAGCTGTGAGTTCAGTCCTAGTGAAAGAAGAAGGTGGGAGGCAGTGGCCAGTATATTATGTAAGGAAGACCCTACACGGTGCCGAGGTCAGGTACCCATTGCTCCAAAAGGCCATTTATGCCTTAGTACTCGCAGGTAGGAGGCTACGACCCTACTTTCAAGGACACGCCATCATTGTCCGAAGTAACCTACCTCTTCATGACATAATGAAGAAGGTAGAGCATTCGGGAAGGCTGTCAAAATGGTGTATCGAGCTCGGAGAATATGACATCACTTATGAGCCAAGAAGGGCAATAAAAGGCCAAGCATTGGTAGACTTCATCACCGAAGTTCCAAAAATTGAGAATGCTAAAGTTACATCGGAAGACTTGATAAGGATTGAACCAGAGTGGAAACTCTTTGTCAATGGAGCCTCAAGCGCCGAACACCAAGGTGCTGGAGTGGTTCTTCGGGGGCCCGAAGGTATGGAAGTCACCAAAGCCATCAAATTCGGTTTTGATGTCACCAATAACATCGCCGAGTATGAGGCCCTCATAGCAGGATTAAAACTGGCCAGAAAAGTTGGTGTGAGAAACCTTAAGGCCCACAGTGACTCACAACTAGTAGTTCGGCAACTGACAAGAGATTACACTGCAAAGGATCCAACCTTGGCAAAATATCATGACCTCGTCAAGAAACTCATTAAAGAGTTTGACTCAATGCATATAGAAAATGTGCCTCGTAAAGATAATGCTGAAGCTGACACCTTGGCCAAGTCCGAGGAACCCACCGAGGTGCTGGGTCAACCCAGCACAGAGCTAATGTGCGTAGCAACCTCGGGAGAAGGATGGCAAGATTCCGTCAAGAAATACCTTGCAACTTCAGCATTCCCCGAAGACCCTGCCGAGGCCGCAAAAGTGCGAAAATGCTCTGGGAGATACTTTCTCATCAGGTAGGAACTATACAGACAAGGGTATGCAAGTCCCTTGTAGAGGTGCATAAGTGAAAAGGATGTCAGAACAATCCTCGAAGAAGTTCATGAGGGGGCCTGTGGTTCCCACATAGGACCAGACGCCCTCGCCGGAGTACTACTTCGCCAAGGTTACTTTTGGCCTACCCTAAGAAAGGATGCAAGGCAATTTGTTCGAAAATGTGACAATTGCCAAAGACACGCCAACATCCAAAGGTTACCCTTGGAGAAGATAACTTCAGCAAATTACCCCTGCCCCTTCACCGTCTGGGGTATTGACCTCATCGGACTTCTCCCAAATGCCCCCGGTGGGTTGAAGTTCTGCATAGTTGCAGTAGACTACTTTCACTAAGTGGATCGAAGCAGAGCCTTTAGCATTGATCTCGGTGAAGGATACGTAGAAGTTCATCTGGAAGAACATCATATGCCGATTTGGCATACCAAGGGTAATAGTGGCCGACAATGGTACCCAGTTTACTGAAAAAGGGTTCGGAGAATTCGTGACTAACCTCAGCATAAAACTACACTTTGCCCCGGTAGCCCATCCTCAAAGTAATGGGCAAGTCGAGGTGTCCAATAGGACAATAAAAGATGGCCTAAAGAAAAGGCTAAAAGAGGCAAAGGGGAAATGGCCAGGGGAACTCCCAAGTGTACTATAAAGTTATCATACAACTCCCTGAAGGGCCACATGAGAAACTCCTTTCTCACTCGTGTTCAATATAGAAGCCATTATTCCCATTGAGGTCATATAGCCATCAGTAAAAATACAGGTGTTCAACGAACGAGGAAACAACCTTGGCTTGAGGGCAAAATTAGACCTCGTTGAAGAACACTGGGAAATGGCCGAACTCAGGAGGAAGGCTTTTCAACAAAGAGTAGCTGATGCTACTAACTTGCATGTGAAGAAAAAAGGAATCAAGAAGGGGGACCTCGTCCTCCGAAAGGCCAAATTCAAGCCGCGAAGGCCATCAGATGTGGTACTTCGAGCAAACTGGGATGGACCTTATCTGGTCCTCGATGAAATCCGCCCAGGGGTCTACAAATTGGGGGACACCAAAGGAGGAAAGTTGGGAAACACTTGGCATTCAGATTCTTTGAAAAAATTCTACACTTAGACATTTTTTCTGAAGAAAAGCTTGTGATTACTCCTCTCAGAAATCACCAGCAAACAAAAGTATACGTGTTGACCGAATATGGTTTACAAACCAAATATGGTCACGTTGCTAGAATGGGCACCTAGCATATTGGCTTTTAAAAAAAAATTTCCCAAAGGTGCTAGCCCCCTAGCAAAGCCTAAGACTCGACGAAATACATTTGGAAAAGTGAAAATGGTTGCTCCTTGTGTCACGGGAAAACGTTCCACATACTGGAAAAATTTTGGTAAGGGAAAAACAGTACGAAGCTTCCCGAAAGAATGATTTCGAACATGGATATTCGCCGAAGGCGCATACATAAAATCATACAAGCTTCAGTAGAATGATGACCAAAGAAAAGAACGGGAACTTAGCTAAATCTTTGAAAGAATTTTCATTCATAGCTCTGGGCAATAGTACAAAGGAGTAGGTTACAAGAAGAGAGAAAGAAGAAAAAGCCTATTGCTGAGCCTAAGCATCCGATACCTCCTCGACATTGGCATCCTTCTCTTGGATGGGAGCGTTCAAAGGCACGGGCACAACAGGCGGGAGGTTGAGGTACTCCGACTTTGACCACGTCCACCTAGGCTCTTTGGGGAAATCCAAAGCGGCCAGGAGGAGAGGTCGAGTTCGGGGTGCCGAGAAAGGACTTGATGCCGAGCCAGACAAAAATCGTCTTGATAAGATACTTTCGTCATCTGGTTGGACTGGTCCTTCTCGGCACTTAGAGTCTCCAGTTCGGAGGTGAGCTCAGCAACCTTCCTCTTAAGCTTCTTCTTCTTCTTCTTCTTGGCCTCCTTCTTCAACAGATCGACCTTGGCTTCGTAAAAGCAAGCGCCTTCATAAGGTTTTCAACATCATCTGCCCTTTCCTTCCGAAGAGAGAACGGCATACTTTGCACCGAGGTCCTTAACCTTCGCTGAAAAGTCGAGAAGGAGCTCCTTCTCACTCTCCCGAAGCTCTGCCTGAAGATTCTCCACGTCCTCCTTGGTGATTTTGTTTAATTCACCGTACTTGAGGACGTGTGATAGCCAAAGGGCTACCACCTCTATCTGGCCGAACTCCCTGCCGAAAGAACGGCCAGGAAACCTGACGCTGCCCGGGAAAAGGTGGGATTACACACCTCGGGAGCGAAGCCGAAGAACTCGAGCTCGGCACGCCAGGAAACTTGAGGATACTACTAACCCCCCGAGGTATTAAGTAGATCGCCTTTGGAAAAGAGGCACCAGCTATAGCGGTCCGAACACGATCTCTCCGAAGGCGGAACTCCTGAATATAGGAACCCCCGAACTACGAGCATGTTTCCCGAAGAGGCATCGTCCGTACCTGAAGACGACCTCGCCCAGGGATCTCGGGAGTACGGCAGGAACATTTAAGGAGCCTCTGACATGTCGCCCACTAACACTACAAACCGCTCCAAACAGCGGTCTGACACGCTGACACCATTCAGGTCACGTCACTGCCTGTCTCGGTTCAGGGCTCAAGGAGACTGCCACCGGCTACTTGTCCCCTACATCCAGAAATTCAGAGAACATCTGACCGAACACGTGTCACGATCTGAACGGGCTAGACATTCCTATAAACACCAGGAAATAAGCCTTGGCAGGGGGACACAGACAATCCGACTTTCCCTCTCTGAGAAAGCACTACCAGGCGAGTCCACTAAGCCTCTTAGTGCTATTTCCTTCACCTTCTTTCAGCATTACTGACTTGGGTGTCGGAGGCTCCTCCCCGGAACAACACCCCGGGGACCTCCTGACCCACTTTTTCTGAGTTTCTTAGGCGCACTTCCGTCGTCGATCTGGCCTCTAGGCGTTCTTCCTCGCAGGAAGTCTCTCCAGCATTCAACATGACCCTCAACGATGAAGCCACCGGGCATCATTTGGCGCTGTCTGTGGGAAACCGCTCTGAGATCGCCGTCGTTGAAACTCGGCGTTCTAAGGACAAGGGACTCCCGAGGTCCCCGTCCGCGCCTGAGAACCAACCGGCTCCCGAGCAAACACCACCAGGGACTTCTGCGTCCAAGGAAGACTGACCCCTAGTCATCACCATGAGCTTCCTACAGGACTTTCAACGTTCTGTTATAGCAGAAATGACGCAACAGATGAACCAAAGGTGGCCGCAACAGGCTCAGGCCCAAAAACCTACCTCGCCAGTACGCCCTCGGGAGAGAAGGCCCAAGTCGGCCCACCACAGTTCGGGAAGCGGAAACCCGCGCGAAGAATCTTCTACTGAAGACGTACCCCTCGGAAAACAGCCTTTGGGACTAGCGGGATCCAAGCGACCAAAAGTCTCACAGCGAAGGAGTTCGTCGCCTGAGGCAAGGTCTCAGTCTCCTCACCGCCGAACTCGCTCCCCGAAAAGGCCCCGGCGATCTCCCTTCCCAGAAAAAGGGCCCAACGTCACGATCCTCATGGAGAGGATACTAGCACGGCTAGACAGGGTGGAAAAACAAGTGGCCAGAAAACCTGTCTGGGCCAGATTCACGGGGACCTTCTGTGAAGATGACTCCCCATTCACTCAGGCCGTCGTTGAGGCAGCCATGCCAGGTGACTTCAGAGTACCTCGGCTGGAGATTTATGATGGCCGAATGGATCCACAGGCCCATCTGACCAAGTACCGGCGCAGCATGATAATGCACGGCGCCGACGACGCCACTATGTGCAAGTGCTTCGAAGTCACCCTCACAGGGCCAGCAACTGCATGGTATAACTCATTGCCTCCAGGAACCATTACAGAATTCCAGGAGTTGTCTACAGTGTTCACACAGCAATTCATTGGAAGCCGGCCAATGGCGAAGATGCCTGTTCAGATGTTCGACATAGAGCAGAGAAACGGAGAAACCATCCCAGACTATGTCTAAAGGTTCAACAGGGAAGCTCTGAGCGTCCCGGACTTCCGGCCAGAAATACGCATTCTCGCCATGACACGGGGCCTTCGGCGAGACTCACAGCTATTTTACGAGTTCTCAAAGGACCCCCCGGACACCCTCGGAGAATTCTACCGAAGGGCCGAACAGCACATGACGGCCGAAGAGCTGAGAATGGCTGTCCCGAAGTCTGATTATCCCCACGCCGAAGGGCCCGACCGACAAGCACGGCACCAGACTGAACAAGCAGGTCGACCCCGGAGGATGCGGGGAAGGAAACCCCCAACCTTCACACCCCTCAACACCACGCGGACTAACATCCTCATGACATTGGAAAGGCAAGGGACGCAGATTCGGCGACCGAGGGCCATGACCGCCGATAACAAGAAAAACATCAAGAAGTTCTGCCAGTTTCACCGCGACCACGGCCACGACACCGAAGATTGCTTCCAGTTGAGGAAGTACATTGAGTCGCTAATCAAACAAGGCCAACTTCGGAAATATCTGCGGATGCCTTCTCCGAAAAGGAAAAAAGACGAGGAAGAAAGGGCCGAAGATGAGGAGTATGACTCCGACAGACGAAGGAACCGAAGTCCGAAAAGGCGCCCCCCACCTCCGGCAGGGGTAATACAAACAATCACCACAGGGCTCCCATCCTCGGAAAGAAAGCGGAAGGTCAGAGAGATCGCGGTCATGGAATATCAGAATCCAACAAAGAAACTGGCCCGCAAGGATGGATCCACCGTCATCTTTCCCCATGACGATCCGCTGTTGATCATGGCAAGAATAGGGAACTGGGACGTCAAAAGAGTGCTGCTTGATGATGGATCAAACGCTGACGTCCTATTTTCTCATTTACTGCCGAACTTAGGCATCCACGGCAGCAAGCTCAAACCTGTCACCTCGCCCACTTTCGGGGTTGGACCCTCCGAGCTGCCCGTCCTCGGAATGATCGATCTCCCCCTAATGTTGAAGGGAACTTCAACAGATGGAGCAGCTGACTTATATGCCTCCATAATGACAAGGTTCATCGTCATGGACGTTCCTTCTGCCTACAACGTCATCCTCGGAAGGCAAACACAGGGAAACTTGCATATCCGCCCTGATGTGAAATACTTGACTGTCACATTCGCCACCAAGGATGGAGACGCAGAGATCTTCATAGATCAAGCCAAAGTAAGAAAGGTGTTTGTAAAAGCACGAAAAGCACCGACAAATAACTTTACACAAGCAATAGAGGCAAAAATGCCGGAGAAGAGCAAAGAAGAAGATCTCGCGAAAGCGGAAAAGGAAGCAGTAGAACTTGTCCCAGGACAATCTACCCGGATAGGGAAGAGCTTGGCCGAAGGAGACAAGAAAAATATTGTATCCTTTCTACTGACGAATAAAGACCTGTTTGCCTACTCGCCGAAAGACATGCCAGGGGTAAACCCTAGCATAATACAGCATAGCCTCAAAGTAAGTCCGGATGCAAAGCCCGTCCGGCAAAAGAAACGAAGCATCTCAGCCCATAAGAGCAACTTTGTCAAAACCGAAGTCCAGCGCCTGTTAGATGCTAAAGTCATCAGGGAGGTCAAGTACCCTGAATGGTTAAGCAACGTGGTCATTGCCACAAAAGAAGGCAACAGTAAGCTCCGGATGTGCATTGACTTCAGAAATTTAAACGACGCTTGCTCGAAAGACTCATACCCTCTCCCACCAATAGACCAACTGGTAGATTCAACCGCTGAATATGGACTCCTAAGCTTCCTAGACGCCTTCAGTGGCTACCATCAAATAAGAATGGACCCCGAAGATGAAGAAAAAACCGCCTTCATCACCGAGGGAGGAACATACTGCTACGTCAGGATGCCCTTCGGGCTCAAAAATGCAGGAGCCACCTACCAAAGATTAATGAACAAAGTCTTTATGGACCAAATGGGGAGAAACATGGAAGTGTATGTTGACGATATGATAGTCAAGAGCAAGACACCCGGCAGCCATGTTGCAGATCTAGAGGAAACCTTCCAAAAGCTCAGAACCTTCGGGATCCACCTCAATCCCGAAAAGTGCATCTTCGGGGTAACCTCGGGAAAATTCCTTGGGTACATGGTATCCGAAAGAGGCATCGACGCCAACCCAGAAAAAATCAAGGCTTTACTCGAGTTCCGAACTCCTGCCACAGTGAAAGATGTGCAAAGACTCACTGGAAGAATAACCTCTCTTAGCAGGTTTATTTCTAGGTACGGGGATCGGTGTCGACCTTTCTTCAAAATCCTCACTAAGGCAACAAAAAAGGAGTGCAACCTTGGAAGGGATGATCATCCCTGGGATAAAGATTGCCAAAAAGCCTGGGAAGAACTCAAAATCTACCTGGCCACCCTGCCGACTCTGCGACAACCTCGCGAAGGGGAGCCCCTCGTACTATACCTCATAGTCACGGAAAAAGCAGTAAGCTCGGTCCTCGTAAAAGAAGAAGGCCCAAAGCAATGGCCGGTCTACTATGTAAGCAAATCCCTGCATGGCGCCGAAGTCAGGTACCCTCTGCTGCAAAAAGCTATATACGCCTTGGTGCTTGCAGGGAGAAGGCTGCGACCATACTTCCAGGCTCACCCCATCATCGTCCGAAGTAGTTTACCACTACGGGATGTCATGAGGAGAGTTGACCATTCGGGGAGGCTCTCCAAGTGGTGCATAGAGCTCGGCGAGCACGATATAACCTATGAACCTCGGAAGGCCATAAAAGCTCAAGCATTGGCAGATTTTATCGCTGAAATACCCGCCACTGAGGATAGCCATTTAGATCCCAACAAAGGTGAGCCGGAGTGGACCTTGCATGTTGATGGAGCCTCGGGGTCCGAACACCAGGGAGCCGGGGTAATTATCAGAGGTCCCGAAGGCCTAGAGGTAAGGAAGGCCATCAAATTCAGTTTCAGAGTCACTAACAATGTGGCCGAGTATGAAGCCCTTGTAGCAGGATTGCGCTTGGCCAGAAAAATTGGCGTCAGAAACTTGAAAGCTCACAGCGATTCCCAGCTAGTAGTTCGGCAGTCGGCCGGAGACTACGGGGCGAAGGACCCAACCTTGGCAAAGTATCACGAGTTGGTAGCAAGACTCATCCAAGAGTTTGACGCTGTACAAATAAAAAACGTACCTCGGCGGAATAACACTGAGGCAGATTGCTTGGCGAAATAAAAAACATACACTGAGTTGCTAGAACATCCGAGCATCTCAGTGTTAAGCATAGCAACCTCGGGAAAAGGATGGAAAGATCCAATAAAAAGATACCTCGTAGAAAACGTGCTACCCCAAGACCCCGGCGACGCTGCGAAGTTACGAAGGCGCTCCGGTCGGTTCTTCCTGATTGGCGAAGAGTTGTACCGGCAGGGGTACGCGAATCCACTGCAGAGATGCGTTGACGAAGAGGACACTGAAATGATCCTCGAAGAAGTTCACGAAGGTATGTGTGGTTCACACATTGGAACCGACACCCTTGCAGCAGTAATACTCCGCCAAGGATACTTCTGGCCTACCCTGAGAAAGGACGCAAGGCAGTTCATCCGGAAATGTGGTAGTTGCCAGAGACACGCGAACATCCAGAGGGCACCCTCGGAAATGGTAACTTCAGCCGACTACCCCTGGCCCTTCGCGGTCTGGGGTATAGACCTTGTTGGGCCACTACCCACAGCGCCCGGAGGCATGAAGTTCTGTGTAGTAGCAGTAGATTATTTCTCCAAATGGGTTGAGGCGGAACCCTTGGCAACTATCTCGGCAAGGGAAGTGCAGAAGTTCGTATGGAAAAACATTGTCTGCAGATTCGGTATACCGAGGGTGCTAGTAGCTGATAATGGTTCCCAGTTCATAGACAAAGGATTCCAGGAATTTATCAGCAACCTCGAAATAAAGATGCATTTCGCCCTAGTAGCTCACCCCCAAAGCAACGGGCAGGTGGAAGTATCTAACAGGACCATAAAAGATGGCCTAAAAAAGAGATTAGGGGAAGCAAAAGGAAAATGGCCGGGAGAACTCCAAAGCATATTATGGAGCTACCGAATGACGCCCCGAAGAGCCACAAGGGAGACTCCCTTCTCTCTCATCTTCGGTACAGAGGCCATTATCCCAATCGAGATAGTCCGACCATCAGTACGGGTGCAAGTATTTGATGAAGAAGGAAACAACCTCGACTTAAGAACCAAGCTTGACCTCGTCGGCGAACACAGAGAAATAGCCGAACTAAGAAGAAAAGCTTTTCAGCAAAGAGTGGCCGCGGCTATAAACTTACGGGCCAGGGCAAAAGAAATCAAGAAGGGGGACCTCGTTCTCCGAAAGGCTGATTTTGCACCTCAAAGGCCATCCCACGGAGTACTTCACATGAACTGGGAAGGACCTTATCTGGTTCTTGCCGAAGTACGAAAGGGCATGTACAGACTTGGCAATGCCGAAGGCGTAGAATTGAAAAATACTTGGCACGCAGACGCCTTGAAAAAATTTTACGCTTAAGGGAAAGTATCCCACAGAAGAATTATGTAGTACAAAAAATATATTCTAAGTACAGAGAAATTCTCAAGTATACCGAATTGTGCAAGTCAGAATTCCACAAAGGTACCCACCACAAAAAGCCCAGAGCAGAATTTCTGAAGTTCCTTGAACGAACGTGTTCGGAACAAAAGGAAAAAGACCCTAAAAAAAGACTTAGATACATTTTTTGCTGGCTTTCCAAAAAAGTCTCTTGAGGTGAACATACTCGGGACAATGGGAACACAAAATCATACTAAAGAAGCTTAACCAAGAAAGATCTTCCATTAAAAGTAAACTTACAAAGGCAAAATGCCCGAAGAAGCAGCACAGAAATATGAAAGGAAAAAAAAGGGGGCCAAGCCCTTAGAATACCCTAAGAGTCCTCGGCAGCCCGAGAGGCACCAGTTTCTGCTCCCTTTTTTGGCGCAGTAATCGAAGGAGGCAGCTTCAGGTACTCGATCTTCGACCAAGACCACGAGGACCCTCGGGAATGTTCAAAGCTTCCAAAAAAGAGAGGTCCAGATCTGGGAACCTCTGAAGGACTTGATGCCGAACAAGGCAAAAGCCGTCCTGGAAGGTGACCTTCGACATTTGATCAGATTCATTTTTCTTGATCTCAAGATCCTCGAGCTCTTCCTTCAGATCCGCAACCTCCTTGTTCAGCGCCTTCCTCTTTTTCTTCTTCTCAGGCTCCTTCAAAGACTCTATCTGGGTGAGCAGCGCGCTTTTCTCAGCCACCAACGACAGGATAAGACTGTCAGATTTTGACTTATCTTGTAGAAGCGCTTCGTTGGCAGCAAGCGTTCCCGCCACCTGCTCGCCGAGCTCAGAAATCTTCTGGGAGGAGTCCCTTGAAAGATCTTCCTTTTCCTTTCGGAACTCCTCTCGAAGGGCAGCAACTTCTCTCTCTGAAGCATCTGCCAGCTGTTGGTTTCTGAGGGCCAACTCCGAGCACATGGCCTTTGTTTTTTCTAAGGCCTCTAAGGCCGAAGCTCGGAAAGATGACTGCCTGGCCACCCAAACTCGGAGGTAACCGGCATACCCCAGCAGCTGCAGAAAGGTAAACGTAAGATCAGTAAGAGTCAAAAACACTCAGGAATAATGGGGAAAAGGTGTTAAGCATACCTGAGTAGCATGCTTGGTAACTTTCACAGCAAGGGTGTCATCACCCGGGTGGGCTGCCGCAATAGCCCTGAAGGAGGCATCAGTGAGCACCCCCTTTGAGATCTCCTTCGCCATTTGAGGACAGTCCTCGGAGAACAAGTTCATGTCCTCCGTGAACGTCCAGAAAGGCTCTTTGGGGATTTTCCCTTGCGGGACTTTGGCATCGCGAAGGGATCGCCTCCTGGCGTGTTCCGCCGCCCAAGAGGGGGTAAGTAACTCCCCTGAACGAAAAACGAGAAGCTGGTCAAAACAAAGGAGATTTTGGCAAAATAAAAAGCATTATTACACTTCATCCGAAAGAAACGAACCTGGCGGTATCTCGGCAACTGTATCCTCGGAGTCCTGGGGCTCCTCAATGGAAATATCCTTGCCTTTCCTTTTATGCCGCTCCTCGGCAGAAGGAACCTCTACCGCGGCATCAAGAGGGGCCTTGCGAGGCGGTAGGGCTCTCAGGAGGCACTTCGGTAGGGACTTCGGGCGCCGGAACTTCGGCAACCTCAGGCTCCTCACTTACCTCCTCAAGAGTTTCCAATTGAGGAGGAAGATTGGTCTTTTTCGCCCTTTTAGCCGAAGGCCCAGCACCAGTGGACTTCCGTCTTCAGGAAACCGCTTTCTTTGTCTGTTTGCCCTTCTCCACCTGGCCGGAGAAAAGGGAGTTGTAAAACGCAGCAGTCCCGTCGCCCATCTCTGAAAAACAAAAAAGACATCAGCGTAAGTCCGAGGAAAAAACTACAAGGGAGTAGAAGACAACTTACTTTCGAAAAACGTTTTGAAAGAGATTTCCTCCCGAAGGAGCTGCACCAACTAGGAATCCTCCCCGGCGATGGCAGGAGCCGGCATCTCGAGGTCTGTCTCATGCTCCTTCACCACCCCTAACTCTCGAAGGACCTCTTCGGTCATCAACCTCCAGTTAATGGGGAAGGGATAGAGAGAACACGATGAGACCTCGGGACCCCAGTAGGAGACGGCGCGAATACGCCCGTCGAAGTCCGCAAATACGGGAGCCAACTCTGGAGTCAGCAGTATCCTCGGATCAACG
Source organism: Aquilaria sinensis (assembly GCA_005392925.1). Lineage (NCBI taxonomy): Eukaryota > Viridiplantae > Streptophyta > Magnoliopsida > Malvales > Thymelaeaceae > Aquilaria > Aquilaria sinensis. The sequence goes on along the minus strand of SMDT01000056.1, from coordinate 180,886 downwards.
ACGTCCACATCTAGCCTCCCCCGAGCCCACTTGGTCGGAACATGCGACCAGGCCTCATCCATCTTCAGGAAGAAAAATTTCTGTTGCCACCCTCGCCAACTGTCCTTTGTGGAAAAGGTGAACATATATTTTTTGCTCCCGGATCCCCGAGGTAGCATAAAATAAAAGCCACCCTTCGGGACCACAAAGAGCTTATAGTACTGCATAAAAATCACAAAATGGGGTTTTATCCCAAACACGCCACACATACAGAGAAAGGCGTTAAAATAGCAGTACGAGTTCGGTGGAAGCTGGTCCACGCCAATACCATGAAATTGGCAAAAGTCGCAAACCATCTGCGGAGGAGGGTACCGAAGTCCGGCCTTCAGCTGGGCTCAAAAAACGGTAACCTCATTACTATGGTTTGAAAAACCATAGTGGTCAGCCCGTGGTAGCCTGGTGATGGCATATGAGGGAAGAAAGAATTTTTTCTTCCACTTCTCTAGTTTTTCGGGGGTGGTGCAACAAGGATGAGATAAAAGACGCTGCCAACTCTCAGGGATAGGCATCTTTTAGGCAGAAAAATGAGTTTGAAGAAAGGCAAGAAACCAACTTCCAGAAAAAACTTGAGGAATCAAGAAAACTCTAGACAAACATAAAACCCACCAAACGACTTGCCAAAATCGGAGGACGCCGTCGTGAAAGGTTGCCGGAAAAAGCTCTGATTAAAAAAGTCCCGCCACAAAAAGCAAGAAAAAGCACAAAAACAGCGGTAGATCAGGCAAGAGAGCAGAAGCAAAAGCAAAAAGGACTTATGGTGAAAACGCCTATTTATAGGACGAGGGTGGGTAACCGAAACATCGTCATAAGTACCCTTTGAAGGCGAACCATTGCCATAACTGCTCCCAAAACCCAAAAAGACGTGCTCTCTGAAATCGACGTGACTCTCCTCCAATGACAGCATGCCACGTGTCAGCCTCCTCTCGAAAATAGGGGACACGTCGCCTGACATCCCTAAAAAGCTGGGACGCGCCGCTCGGACTGACACGTCTGGTCATGAGGCGCGACGCTGTGCAGACCTGCACAAGGTTAGAAGCAGGTTGTCTCGAAGACACCAAAAGATAGCCTATGGCCGAACAGCCCATGACTTCGGGCAAAAGGTGTATCTTCGGCACAGGTGTTATTCCCTATGAACTCCCAGTGATCATCCTCGGAAAGAGCGCAAAACCAAAGTCGTCACTTCGGCTTTCTAAAGGGGGGGCATGTGATAGCCAAAGGGCTACCGCCTCTATCTGGCCGAACTCCCTGCCGAAAGAATGGCCAGGAAACCAAATGCTGCTCGGGAAAAGGTGGGATTACACACCTCGGGAGCGAAGCCGAAGAACTTGAGCTCGGCACGCCAGGAAACTTGAGGATACTACTAACCCCCCAAGGTAATAAGCATATCGCCTTTGGAAAAGAGGCACCAGCTATAGCAGGCCGAACACGATCTCTCCGAAGGCAGAACTCCTGAATATAGGAACCCCCGAACTACGAGCATGTTTCCCGAAGAGGCATCGTCCGTACCTGAAGACGACCTCGCCCGGGGATCTCGGGAGTACGGCAGGAACATTTAAGGAGCCTCTGACATGTCGCCCACTAGCACTACAGACCGCCCCAAACGGCGGTCTGACACGCTGACACCATTCAGGTCACATCACTGCCTGTCTCGGTTCAGGGCTCATGGAGACTGCCACCGGCTACTTGTCCCCTACGTCCAGAAATTCAGAGAACATCTGACCGAACACGTGTCACGATCTGAACGGGCTAGACATTCCTATAAACACCAGGAAACAAGCCTTGGCACGGGAGACAGACAATCCTACTCTCCCTCTCTGAGAAAGCACTACCAGGCGAGTCCACTAAGCCTCTTAGTGCTATTTCTTCCACTTTCTTTCAGCATTACTGACTTGGGCGTCGAAGGCTCCTCCCCGGAACAACACCCCGGGGACCTCCTGACCCACTTTTTCTGAGCTTCTCAGGCACACTCCCATCGTCGATCTGGCCTCTAGGCGTTCTTCCTCGCAGGAAGTCCCTCCACCATTCAACATGACCCTCAACGATGAAGCCACCGGGCATCATCTCCCTTTGTAGAATGAATCTTGGTATAAAATTTTGACACACCTAGAGTACATCTGGAGGGTTAACTGGGACTTGGAATTTCTGGATTTAGAGCCCTGTAGCCAATGATATGACATTGCAAAGTTGGCTGAGTTACTGTTCATTTGGTCAGAATTTTGTAACCAACTTCAAAAATCCATAACTTGGTCCATATGTGGGCTATTGATGTAAAAAAAAAAATTCCTTGGGTTTCTCTAAGTCTCCACTTGGTAATGGAGCAAAGAAAATAGGGGGGTATGTGGCTATAATGATACATTTTATTACTGGAAGTTACAAATGCAGTAGCTGGTCACTAGAACTTAAGAAGATTGCCTAATGTGTGGAAGCCAAAACTAAGACTTGCGGTAACGTTTTCCTTCTTAGCTGCCATAATGTGCATAAATGTAAATATGTGTGTTATGGTTAGACCAATATGCATGTATTTAGATAGTGCTCAAGAGGGTCACTTGAGTATGTACATTAGGGTTGTTGTTCTGATGACCTACAGGACACACCAAACCTTGGAGTTTAAGTACACAGTTTTGGCACCATAACTGGACTACCTCAGAGCGGGTAACATTCACCCTATGGGGTATTGACCTTATTGAACCTCTCCCAACAGCTTTAGGAGGAGTGAAGTTCTGCATAGTCACAGTAGATTATTTCACCAAGTGGATCAAGGCAGAGCCATTGGCGCCAATCTTGGCGAAGGACATATAGAGGTTTGTCTGGAAGAACATCATTTGCAAATTTGGCATACTGATAGCCGAAGTGCTATCACCTTTCAAACCCGTAAGCTCAGGCAAAGCACCACCTTTGGAAAGTTGAGCATCAACCACAAGGAACGCGACCACATACTTTGGGAAAAGGGGGTCTGGCCCCTTGAATATCTGACCTCGACGATCCATCATCACCCCTGGAAGTGACAAGTACCGACTTTGGGAGTTTAGTGCATCACCATCCTCGGTAAGGTGATCAAACCGGCTTCAGAAGGGAAAGACTCACCACCTTCGGCAGGGAAGAACGTCCCTGAATGGGACCACCTTTGGCGAAATGATTCCCGGATCACTGAAATAATCTCAAAAGAAAACCCTCATGTTCTGAAGAGCTCTCTTCTACCGAAGGTATCTCAGGAGTATGGCAGGAACAATTAAGGAGCCTCTGACACACCGTACTCGTATGGCCCCCGACACGCCGCCCTTGTATGACCTAGGCTCCTGGCCAAGCGGCCTATGGTTGGCTAGAAGTTCCCTCTCTACCTGAGGCTACGGACTGCATCCGACTGAACACGTGTCACGATCTGGGCAGGCTGTGGCCAACAAACTTCTCCTGTTCACCTCCCTATAAATATTTGGGAAACGCCTCAGGTAAATGGATTGGAACTCCAGAAAAAGAATCTTCTGGCTCTTTACTTATTCTTTGCCTTCAAACACTAACTTGGGCATCGGAGGCTCCTCCCCGGAAAAATACTCTGTGGACCTCCTAACCTCTATTTTTCTAAGTCCTTGCAGTCCTTCTCCTACCAGAGGTTCCTCATCTAGGCGTCCTCTCACTGGAAGTTCCTGCTCTGGGCTCACCATGTTGCACAACGATGATGTCGGAGGGCATCACATACCGAGGGTGATAGTAGCTGACCCAATTTACTAGTAAATGCTTCTAGGAATTCGTAACCGACCTCGAAATTAAAATGCACTTCACCTCGGTGGCCCATCCTCAGAGCAATGGAGAAGTTGAAGTGTCCAACAGAACAATAACAGATGGTCTGAAAAAGAGGTTGAAAGAAGCAAAGAGAAAATGGCCAGGAGAGCTTCCAAGCATGCTGTGGAGCTACCGAACCACTCCAAGGAGGGCCACAGGTGAAACACCGTTCTCACTCGTGTTCGGCAAGGAGGCCATTATTCCTGTTGAGGTTGTACAACCATCCTTAAGGATACAGGTGTTTGACAAAGAAGGGAATAACCTCGGTTTAAGGACCAAGTTGGACCTAATTGATGAGCGTAAAGAAATGGCCGAACTCAGAAGAAAAGCCTTTCAACAAAGAGTAGCCGTCGCTACAAACTTGCATATCAAACAGAAAGGGATCAAAAAAGGGGACCTTGTCCTCCGAAGAGCTGAGTTTGAAGCCCGAAGACTATCTTATGGGGTACTTTGGGCAAATTGGGACATACCCTATTTGGTCCTCGAGGAAGTTTGTCCTCGAGTCTACAAGCTCGATGATACCGAAGGAGAAGAAATGAAAAATACGTGGCATTTAGATTCTTTGAAAAAATTCTACAGTTAGAATTTTTTTCCAAGGAAAAAATTGTACAATTCTCTCCAAGGGTGACTGACCGAACATGATGTCAATACCGAAGGAGCTTCTTTCCGAAAATGCCTCTGAAATTTTTTCCATTTTTGATCGAAGGCATATTTGACCGAACATGTTTGCTTTCCGAACGAGAGTAAAAAATGCCTGATTCTGAGGGGGAAGACCGAACATGGTCACACCAAAGGGGTAAACTCATGGAAATGGTCAGTCTATGCTAAATTATGCCAATCGAACACGGTTGAAGAAAAGGGGTAAAACTACGATGGAGGTTAAGTTGTGCCAAAAATGGTCAACCGAGCATAGTTGCTCAAACCCTAAAAGCGCTGATGCCCAGCAGCATCTCCATTATGTGTCATGGTGAGGGCGGCAGGAGCTTTCGAAGGTGCAGGAAGATCGGAAAAAATGTTGATGTCCGTCTATCGCTCAGCCGGCTGATTTGACAGGACGACCACGTGGACTCCCAGAGGTCCACGTGGTAGTATTGTCCGCTTTGGTGCATCAGGTGAGTCTAGGACTCGAACCCTAGACCTCACGGATTTACACCCACTCGGAGTGGGTCACGTCTAACCACCAGGCTATAACAGCGACCACCCCGGCAGGAACATCTGCGGGGAGTTTTAGGTTTGGCGAGAATTGCAACCTTGGTGGAAGTTGCAATGACACCGCCAACCTCCGCCACATCCTCCGAAGGTGGAAGAAGGGTGTCCTTCTTTGCCTTCTTGGCCGAAGATGGTCCGTTCTCAGTAGTCTTGTGCCTCTTGGAGACGCCTTCCTTCATTTGGTCTCCCTTCTTGGCCTGACCAAGGAAGAGAGACTTATAGTAGGCAACAGACTCGTCGCCCATCTCTGAAAAATAGGGAAAACATCAGTGTGAGTCCAGACAGGCTCTTATGCTAAAAATTTTGAAAGGAACTTACTTTCAAAAAAGGCCTCATAAGTGAGTGAGCTCCGAAGGAGCTTCACTAGCCAAGAGTCCTTCCCCTCGGTAGTAGGAGCTGGCATGCCAAGATCCGTCTTGTGCTCCTTAACCACCCCAAACTCCCGAAGAACATCCTCGGTCATGAGTTTCCACATGATGGGGAAGGGGTAGAGAGAGCATGGAGGGACCTCGGCATCCCAGTCGGTGACAACACGGATACATCTGTCAAAGTCCTCAAACCTCGCCGCCAACTCGGGAGTTAGCAACTTCTTGGGATCCATGACATCCGTCTCCAGCTTTCCCCGAGCCCACTTTATCGGAACATACGGCCAGGCCTCTGCCACCATTAGGAAGAAGAACTTCCTTTGCCACCCTCGCCAACTATCTTTGGTATCGAAGGTGAAAGTGAATTTTTTGCTCCCAGATCCCCGAGGTAGCACGAAATAAAAGCCACCCTTCGGAATCGGATAGAGCTTGTAATACTGCATGAACAGGATAAAATGGGGTTCTACCCCGAAGACCCGGCACATGCAGAGAAAGGCGTTGAAATAGCAGTATGAGTTAGGAGGCAGCTGATTTATGGCTATGCCATGAAATTGGCAAAAGTCGCAAGTCATCCTCGCTGGAGGATACCGAAGTCCAGCCTTCAGTTGGGCTCGAAAAATGGTAACTGATAGCTGAAGTGCTATCGCCTTGACCACCTACCGACCACGGGAATAAGGGGGCCAGACACCTGAGGCATACGACCTCGGAAAGGACTCCGGAGTGAAAGAAGTCATACACCTGAGGCACACGACCTCGGTAGCTCACCAATTCCAACTTCGGGAGCCAGCGTAGCACCTCCTTTGGGATGGCGACCGAACCAGCTTCGGGGGAGAAAGACCAACCACCCTTTGTGGGAGAAAGCCCCCTGAAGACGGTGACGCTGAAATTTCAGTCTGACTCCAGGAAAAGGCCACTCACCCCGAAGTGAGACATCAACCAAAGGGACCTCAGTTTTACGACAAGAGCCATCAAGGAGTCTCTGACAGTCCACTCGTATACATCTCCGACATATTGCCTCTAGACATGCTCTCACACGCTATCGTAGTCTAACGTCGTGTCACGTCGGGCTACACTTACCATGGCTCGCGGCCCGAGGAGCCAGCAGGCAACTAGGGGCCCCCGCACCCAAAAATTTGAACACCATCCATCCATACATGTGGCATAATCTAAAAGGATCACCCACTCTCATATATACCAGGGAAATGGTCACAAACAGGGGGCTCCTTTAGAGAGAGAAAAAGAGGACGGAGAAGCCTAAAAACAAAGGACGCTCTCCTCCCTCCGCCTGAATACTCTCCCTTCAGCCTTTAGGAAGACATGCCAAGCAAGAACTTTTGGTGCTTATTACTGTGTCTCCTTCTCTCTAAAAGCACTGACTTGGGCGTCGGAGGTTCCCCCCTGGAAAACCACCCCGGGGTTCTCCTAACCTCTGTTTTCTGAGTGTTTCAGCCAGGTCTCCCTGAAGAATCTCCCCTACGGGCTCTCTCCCATACCGGAGGTCCTTCCCGTCATCACCCTGTCACGGGACCAAGAAGCGGTCAGCCATCACTTAAGGTGATCCACCCAGGACACCAGTCTTCCTTCTGGACTAGCCTGCACCTCCCGGGCCCCCTACTGCCCTCACCACTACACATAGTGGAGATGCTGGCTCCGCTAATCGGACCCACATCAGATGGCACCGTCTGTGGGAAACACACCCAGGTTGCGAAGTTGAAGCTCGGCGTTCTAAGGAGAAGTGACTCCCGAGGTTCCCATCCGCGACAGAGATTCCACGGGCAACCGAATAATGGCAGCAGGGACTTCCCTGACCAAGGGCGAGCACCCTCTGACTATTGTCATTGGCTAGTCTATGTGAATTTCCACACCCTATCATGGCCGAAATGACGCGGCAGTTAAGCCGAAGATGGCCGTAGGAAAATTCGGGCCTAAGGCCCCCTCATTAGTACCTTGTTGGGATGAGAGTCCCATATCAATTCACAAGAATTTGGGAAACGGAGATCAATGAGATGAGTCCTCGGCGGGAAGCGTTCTCCTCGAAGTATGACCTATGGGAAAAGTAGGGTTCGGATGACCCAGACCTCCCCGCCTAAAGAGATCTGCACCAGAGAAAAAAATTGCCATTTCCTTGGCAACGAAGTCAAAATCCATTGCCCCGAAAAGGTCGTCTACGACTTGACTGGCGGGCAGAAGGCGCCGACTTTACTTCCCTGGGCACGCTGTCCATGTCCGAAATGACACGACTCTGAGCAACGTCATGAAAAAGAGTAGAGCATTCAAAAAAGACTATCAAAATGGTGCATCGAATTCGAAAAGTACTACATCACATATGAGCCTAGAAGGGCAATGAACGCCCGGGTACTGGCAGACTACATCACCGAAATCCCAGAAGTAGGGAAGGCTGAAACCAATAAGGGAGACAGAGTGAGGGTAGATCTAGGAAGGAAACTCCTTGCCAGTGGAACCCCTAGCGCAGAACGTCAGGGCGCTGAGATGCCTCCTCGGGCGCCCGAAGGCAGGGATGCCACCAAAACGATCAAAATTTACCAAAAGTGTTGGGCCATCCAGGCATGACAACGCTAGGTATAATAACCTCACATGAAAGATGGAAAGATCCTACAAAGAGGAATCTCGCAACCAAAGAAGTCCCAAAAATCCTCATGAAGCGGCAGAAAGTGCAAAGACTTTCCAGACGATATTTCCTGATTAAGGAAAAACTATGCAGGCAAAGGTACGCAACACCGTTATTAAAATATATCGGTAAAAAGGGTGCAGGACAATTTGCCCGGGAGGAGTGAACATGGCCAGAGACACGCCAACACCCGAAGATTGCCTTTGGAGCGGAAAACCTCGGAGAGATTACACCGAGCCACTCCAGGCAGCACCCGAAGATGTGAAGTTCTGCGTGATAGCAGAAGCACTACTTCACTGAGTGGGATAAGGCAGCACCCCTAGCGACCATGCTGGTAAAAGAAACACAAAAATTCGTCTAGAAGAACATAGTATGCTGATTTGGCATAACGACAGTGACACTGGCCAATAATGATTTCCAGCCCATGAACAAAGGATTTCAAGAATCCGTCACCGACCTCAGAATAAAAAGGCACTTCCATCCACTAGCTCAACCTCCGAGCAACAGACAAGTAGAGGTAGCCAAAAGAGGGACTAATGGACTAAAAGAGAAGCAAAGGGAAGTGCCCAGGAGAACTTCCTACTGTACTAAAGAGTGATCAAACGACTCCCCGAGGGACCAAGAGAGACACATCATTCTCACTTATCCCCAGTACAGAAATCCATTATCCATTGGAAGAGTTCGGCCAGCATAAAAGATGTTTGACGAAAGAGGAAATGCCCTCGGGTTGAGAACTGAGCTTTACCCAGTTGTCAAACACTGAGAAGCGGCTGAGCCCGAAAGAAGAGCCCTTTCGGCAAAAGGTGGCCATAAGTGCAAGTCTGCATGATAGGCCAAAAGGAATAAAGAAAAGGAGACCTCGCCCCCGAATGGCCCAATTAGAACCTCAAAAACCGTCCTATGGGGTACTTCGGCCAAACAAAAAAGGGCCTTATTTGGTCCTAAACGATGTCCGAATGGGAGCATACAAGCTTGGCAACACCGAAGAAGGAAAACTGAAAAGTACAAGGCACTCGGGCGCCTTAAAGAAATTCTATACTTAGAATTTTTAGACAAAAAATGGTGCAAGCCAAAAATTTGTCTAAGTACAAAAAGTTTTCCCCTGCATAAGAATGTTCGCCAAACAAAGCTGAAGTATGGACTCCCGAAAGTCTCCTGTTCCTTCCGAAGTTAGTTCAGTTATATGCCCAAAAAAGGACAAGTCTACTGAACACGGCCGGTAAGGGTAGGCTAAAATTTCCCTAAGGGAACTTTGCCAACTATGAGATTCCGCCCGAAGGATGCCCTACAAAACGGGCAAAGAAATACTTTTCTGAAGTCCCTTGACCAAAAGTGGTCGGGACAACTGGGAAACAAAAATTGCTCAAAAAAGACTTAGCCAAATTATGAAAGAACATTTCATCGAAGGAGAAAATTCATTGAAGAAGGTCTTGGTACAAGGAGAAGATTACAAGAAGAAAAGTATAAAGAAAAAGATGAAGGCAAAGGTCCTAGAATATTTAAGAGACCCCGGCGTCATGGGAAGCTTCGGCTCCTGAGCCTTTCGCCGCCGACTTCGGTGCAGGAGGAGGAAACGGCAAGTTAAGGAACTTGATTCTTGACCAAGTCCGCCGAGGCGCCTCGGGAATATCCATGGCAGCCAGAAAGGAAGGATCGAGGTCCGGATACTTCTTCAGAAACTGATGACGAGCTAGGCAGAAGCCGTCCCGAAAAGCAACCTTGGTCGCCCGGACGGCTTTGTTTCTTGCAACATCTAACTCGTCCGCCTCATTATGAAGATCCAAAACCTCTTCTTGAAGGTCAGAAATCTCCTTCTCCAGTTCCTCAGTTTTCTTCTTCTTCTTCGAACCCTCATTCAGTGAGTCGACCTTGGCCTGGAGTTCAGCATTTTCAGCCATTGCCTTCGCCAGGAGGGCCGACTCCCCTTTTTTTTCTTTCTGAAGGGTCTCGTTGGCCGACGTCAGGCTGAACAATTTGTTGCCAAGGTCGGACATCTTCTTGGAAAAATCCTTCAAGAGCTCCTCTTGGCCCTTCAAGAATTCCTCCTGAAGACTGGCAATATTCTCTTTGCATATTTGGCTCAACTTGGGGTTTGTCAGCACCAAGTTGGCACAAAAGAGTTTGGCCTTCTCCAATTTGTCTTCAGCCCAGGCTCGAACCGAAGACTACTTTGCTGCCCAATCTCGGAGGTATCCACTATACCCCAAAAGCTGCAAAAAAGAAAGGTTCTTAGTGAAATTCGCACAAGAAAAACCAAAACACTTCGACAAAAAGTGGGGAGGAAAAGTGAAGAGCCTAAAGAATTACCTAAGCAGCATGCTCAGAAACTCTGGTGACAAGGGCATCCTCGGAGGCATACTCCTCGGCGAATGCCTTGAAGGATGCCTAAGTAAGCACGCCCCTCGCCATTTGGGGAGCCATCTCCCGACAATCCTTGGAGAACATGTTCATGTCCTCCGTGAAAGACCAGAACGGCTCCCTTGGGACTTTGTCCTTCGGGACATGAGAATCCCGAAGAGCCAGCCTTCGGGCATGCTCAACCATCCAAGCTGAGGACGCCAGATCCTCTGTAAAAAGAAACATACATCTTATCAGGTAAAAATTCTTTGGTTATAAAAGATGTAAGATTGCAGGAGAAAAGAGACAAACCTGGTGCAACCTCAACGGTGTCGTCATTAGAGTCACGGACTTCTTCCACGTCGGTGGGAATATGTTTACCTTTGGCCCTTCGGCGTTTTTCTCACTCTTCAGCAGAAGGATCCTCTGAAGAGCCTAGCAAATCCGCCAACGTAATGGGATTCACAGAGGTAGTGGCGGCCACCTCGGTAAGAACCCCCCCGGGAGTTTCAGGCTTGGAAAAAGTTGCAACCTTGGTTAAAGTTGCAATGACATCGCCAGCCTCAATGGAAGTAGCAATGACATCGCTGACCTCCGAACGTCCTCCGAGGGGGGAAAAAGGGTGTCCATCTTTGCCTTCTTGATCGCCGCTCCCAGAAGTCTTGTGCCTTTTCTTTGTTTGTTCTCCCTTCTCAGTCTGACCAAGGAAGAGAGACTTGTAGTAGGCGGTAGACTCGTCGCCCATCTCTGAAAATGAGGGAAAACATCAGTGTGAGTCCACAGGCACTTATGCTGAAAAACTTTAAAAGAAACTTACTTTCAAAAAAGGCTTCATAAGTGAGCTCGCTCCGAAAGAGCTTCACCAGCCAAAAGTTCTTCCCCTCGGTAACAGGAGCTGGCATGCCGAGATCCATCTTGTGCTCCGTAACCACCCCCAACTCCCAAAGGACATCCTCGGTCATGAGTTTCCACATGATCGGGAAAGGGTAGAGAGAGCGTGGAGGGACCTCGGTATCCCAGTCTGCGATAGCACAGACTCGTCTGTCAAAGTTCCCAAACCTCGCCGCCAACTCGGGAGTTAGCAGCTTCCTAGGATCCATGACATCCGTCTCCCGCTTTCCCCAAGCCCACTTAGTCGGGACATGCGACCAAGCCTCCACCACCTTCAGGAAGAAGAACTTCCTTTGCCACCCTCGCCAGCCACCCTTCGGAACCGGATAGAGCTTGTAATACTGCATGAATAGGATGCAATGGGGTTCTACCCCAAAGATCCCACACATGCAGAGAAAGGCGTTAAAATAGCAGTATGAGTTGGGAGGAAGATGATTCACGGCTATGCCATGAAATCAGCAAAAGTCACAAATCATCTTCGCAGGGGGAAACCGAAGTCCAGCCTTCAGTTGGCCTTCGAAACTGGTAACCTTGTCACCCTGGTTCATAAAGCTAAATTGACCAAGGCGGGGTAACCTTGTGATGGCATACGAAGGAAGGAAAAATTTGGTCTTCCACTTCTCTAATTTTTTAGAAGTAGAGCAACAAGGGTGAGACATAAGAGGTTGCCAGCTCTCGGGGATGGGCATGGTTGACTAAAAATGACTTTGGAAAGAGGAGAAATGACTTCGGGAAGCTAAAAGAAAAGCATAAACCGAAGGAACTCTAGAAGTCAAAACCCACCAAAAGTCTTGCCAAAGTCGGGCTTTGAGGACGCCATCGTGAAAGGTTGCCAAAAATCGCTCCGCTGCTAAATCCGCCGCAAAAAAAGAGGAAAAGGCGTAGAAGCAGATGAGAGCAAAGAAAAACACAAATGAAGGGTATGATAGGAGAAGGCTTTTATAGATCGAGGAAGGGCAGCAAAAAGGGTGTCATAATTGCTGCGCGAAGGCAAAACATCACCATAATTACCCCTCGCGTGCAAAAAGGCGTGCCCATCCCAGCAGATGCCTACCATGTGTCGCCCGTCACGAGAAACTAGGATGCATTTTCTAATGTTTAGAACACCCGGGCACGCTGTTCAAGACTGGCACGACTAGTTTCAAGACACGACGGTCCACTAGCTTATGGCGGGAAAAATAAAAAAGTTGGGTATCTCGAGAACACCGAAGGATGGAGAGATGACATCTGTCCGAACAAGGCTTATCACCTAGGTGGCGAGGTGCCTCCCCAACCGACATCATACTCCGAGCATAAATCCATTAGGTCCGGCGTTCAAGGCTCCGTGCCGCCCTATTCGACCGAAATGGACATACTACCACGTGGGCCTCCGGGAGTCCACGAGGTCGTCCTGTCAAAACCACCAATTGGGCGATAGACGGACACCAAAAGGACTACTTGCCAAAGTCTCCACTTCGGCCTTTCCAAGGGGCATGTGATAGCCGAAGTGCTATCGCCCTGACCACCTACCGACCACGGGAAGGAATGGGCCAGACACCTGAGGCATACAACCTCGGAATGGACTCTGGAGTGAAGGAAGTCATACACCTGAGGCACACGACCTCGGTACCTCACCAATTCCAACTTCGAGAGCCAGCGTAGCACCTCTTTCGGGATGGCGACCGAACCAGCTTCGGGGGAGAAAGACTAACCACCCTATGCGGGAGAAAGCCCCCCGAAGACGGTGATGCCAAAAAATCAGTCTGACTCCTGGAAAAGGTCCCTTCACCCCGAAGTGAGACATCAACCAAAGGGACCTCGGTTGTACGGCAAGAGCTATCAAGGAGTCTCTGACACTCCACTCGCATACGTCTCCGACACATCACCTCCAAACGCGCTCTGACACGCTGTCGCAGTCTAACATCCTGTCATGTCGGGCTACACTTACCATGGCTTGCGGCTTGAGGAGCCAGCAGGCGACTAGGGGCCCCTGTGCCCAAAAATACGAACACCATCCGTCCATACACATGCCACAATCTGAACAGATCACCCCCTCACTTTTATACTAGGGAGATGGTCACAGACAGGGGGCTCCTCTAGAGAGAGAAAAAGAGGACAGAGAGGCCGAAAAACAGAGGATGCTCTCCTCCCTCTGCCTGAATACTCTCCCTTCAGCCTTTAGGAACACACGCCAGGCAAGAGCTTTTGGTGCTTATTACTATGTCTCCTTCTCTCTAAAAGCACTAACTTGGGCGTCGGAGGTTCCCCCCAGGAAAACCACCCGGGGGGCCTCCTAACCCCTGTTTTCTGAGTGTTTCAGCCAAGTCTCCCTAAAGAATCTCTCCTCTGGGCTCTCTCCCATACCGGAGGTCCTTCCCGTCATCACCCTATCACGGGACCAAGAAGCTGCTGGCCATCACTTAAGGTGATCCACCCAGGACACCAGTCTTCCTTCTCGACTAGCTTGCACCTCCCGGGCCCCCTGCTGCCCTCACCAGTGCACACAGTGGAGATGCTGGCTTCGCCAAGCTGACCCGCATCAGTAACCTTGTTGTCCTGATTCATAAAGCTGAAGTGACCGAGGTGGGGTAACCTTGTGGTGGCGTAAGAGGCAAGAAAAAATTTGGCTGTCCACTTCTCTAATTTCCCAGAAGTGGAGCAACAAGGCTAAGACATAAGAGATTGCCAGCTCTCGGGAATAGCCGAAGACATGGTTGACCAAAAAAGAGACTTTGAAAAAGAAGAAAAATGACTTCGGGAAGGAAAAAGAAAAGCGGAAACTGAAGGAAGAACCCACCAAAGGTCTTGCCAAAATCAGGATTCCTGAACACCATCATGCAAGATGCCAAAAATCGCTCCGCCGTTAATACCGCCACAAAAAAAGGCATGGAAGCAGACGAGAGCAAAATGTGATGGAAAGGAAAACAAATGAAGAGTATGACAGGAGGAGGCTTATATAGATAGAGGAAGGGTAGGCAAAAGGGCGTCATAATTGCTGCGCGAAGGCGAAACATCACCATAATTGCCCCTCGCGCTTGGAAAGGCATGCCCATCCCAACGAGCACCTGCCACACGTCACCCATCATGAGAAACTAGGACAAGTTTTCTGACATCTTGAAAACTCAGGTTCGCCGCTCCTGACTGACACTCTTAGTTTCAAGACGTGACGGTCCAAAGGGCAGAAAAACTAAAGAGGTTGGGTATCTCGAAAACACCAAAGGGCAAACAGGTGACACCTGTCTGAACAAGGCATATCCCCTAGGTGGCGAAAAGCCTCCCCTGTGAATGTCACACTCTGACTCCGAAAAACCACCCACAAAAGGACCACTAGCCGAAGTCTCCACTCTGGCTTTCCGAGGGGGGGCATGTGATAGCCAAAGTGCTATCGCCCCAAACACCTAAGGACCCCGGAAAGGAGGGAGCCAAATGCCTGAGGCACGCGACCTCGGCAGCCCGCCAATACAAACCTCGGGAAACTACTGTATAACCTCCATCGGGAAGGCGACCGAGTTAGCTTCGGGGAGAAGTGCCAGCCACCTTCTGCAGGTGAAAGCCCCCCAAAGAGCTAACTTCGGAGCTAGGGAATACCCCGAAGAACCACTGTGACTCTGTGAAAAGGTCGCTCACTCCAAAGTGAGACATCAACCAAAGGGACGTTGGAGGTACGACAGGAACCATCAAGGAGCCTCTGACATTACGCTCGTACACCTTACACGCCATGCTCACAGACACTCTGACGCGCTGCTACTACCTACATCCTATCATGTAAGGCTATGATTATCGCAGCTCATGGCCTGAGGAGCCTGCAAGCGGCTAGGGGTGCCCCATGCCCAGAAGTACGGATGGTATCCGTCCATACACATGCTGCAATCCGAAGGGCTCACCCCCTCCTACATATACCAGGGGAATGGTCACAGGTAGGGGGGCTCTCTCTTCTCTCCGCTCTGAATCCTCTCCTGCCAGCCCTCAAAAGAAAACATGGCCAGCCAAGACTCTCTTGTACTTGCTGCTCTCTCTCCACCCCTCCCAAAGCACTGATTTGGGCGTCGGAGGCTCCTCCCCGGAAAAAGACTCCGGGGACCTTCTAACCCCTATTTTTTGAGTGTTTCAGGCAAGTCCTCCTGAGGAATCTTGTCTCGAGCACTCTCCTGTACTGGAAGCCCTACTCGGCTTCACCGCACCGCCCAACGATCATGCTGCCAGCCATCATCTGAACTCGCCTGCACCTCCGGAAGCACCTGCTACATTCACCACGACACATAGTGGAGATGCTGATGGGCATCATATAGCCTGGTGGTTAGACGTGACCCACTCCGAGTGGGTGTACATCCGTGAGGTCTAGGGTTCGAGTCCAAGACTCACCTGATGCACCAAAGCAGACAATACTACCACGTGGACCTCCAGGAGTCCATGTGGTCGTCCTCCTAATACGGCGCCGTCTGTGAGGGATCGGACATCAAATGTGTTCTGGGAGGATCACCTGGAAGTCATATAAAGTAAGGGTTAGGAGGTCCCCGGGGAGGAGTCTCCAACGCCCAAGTTTGTATTTGGAGGCAAAGGATAATCAAGGAAGCAGGAGATAGACTTGTGCCATCCTAGAACCCCTTACATGTGAAGCCCCCTGAATATTTATAAGAGGGAAACAGGGGAAGTTGGCCTGGCACAAGCTCCCCAGATCATGACACATGTCCGACTGGATGTGATTCGTACCTTTAGGGGGGCTTCTAGCTGACGATAGGCTATTCGGCTGAAGGTCCAAGCTGTTCGAGAACGGCGTGTCAGAGCTTGTCTAGGGGCAGCGTGTCGGGGGCCGTATGAGTACGGTGTGTCAGTGACTCCTAAGCCGTCTAGTTGTACATCCTCGTAGCCTTTCTAGGGGACTGAACTCCCAGGAGGTCTAGGGGTACGTCAGAGGGGTGAACGTCCTTGGAGGGAGGTCCTTTGTTTTATACGAGACACCTCCGGGTAGACTTTCCCGAGGTTAGGCTCAGGTCCTTGGTAATAATATTCTCGAGGATATGTTCCGAAGGCGGTCCAGAGAGTAACTACAGGCAGTCTTAGACACGTGGAGTTATTCCAAGGGCATCCTCAGGAAAAGTGATAATCCTTTATGGCTGAGGTAGGTTCTGACATGTTGCCGAAGGTGAGGTTTATCCGGCTTGCCCGAGGGTGCTTGAGGCCCTCTTTTTGCCGAGGTCTGATCGCCTATCCCCAGTCAAAGGTGGTGTGCTGGTCTAGGACATCATATATGCATGGGGTCCTTCAGGGGCGATTGCCCTTCGGCTATCACATGCCCCTCCTCGAAAGTTCGAAGATGCGTCTTCGGTCTAGAAGGCTCTTTGGAATTGTTCGGAGTTCAAGCAATGTTCCTGGTGCTTTTTTTTGAGACCTTTGTCAGAGGCATGCGATTGTTTCATCTTCTCTCTCAGACGGACATATTGCTTTGGGAAGCATTATATAGGTTTGTCAACTATTAGGGGCATGCCCTTGTTTCTCGCATTGGCTTACACGTTGCTATTGACGAATGGCGAGTGGTTACGTCGGTCATGTTAATTGCATCCCTTCGCCTTCGAGGGGCAATAATGATGATGCTTCGCTTACCCCCTTCAGTTTATATAAGCACTTCTCGCCTCATTTCTTGTCACACTCATTTCTTTTGCTCTCATCTGCTCTAGAGCTCTCCCATGTCTTTTTCCTTCATCCGGCGGCAATTTCTACGGTGGAGCGATTTCCAGCAACTCTCACGAGGGTGTCCCGCAACCTTGATTTCTACAAAAGCTTCAATGGGTGCTTCTTTCTGTAGCTCTTTTTTCTTTTTCCTTTCTAGGTTGTTCTTCCGAAGTCTTTCTATTTCCTTCCTCCATTTTTCCCGAAGTCGTGCTTCTTTCTTTCAAAAAATGTCAGATCCAACCCCGTTGATGCCCGTCCAACCTCTTCTGAAAAGCTTTCTTCCTCTTGAGTCTCATCCATGCTGTACCACTTCTGAAAAAATGATGAAGTGGGTGGCCAAATATTACCATCCTTCATACTTCATCCTGAGGTTACCTATCCCTGGTGCGTATGGTTATTTGGCCCTTTCAAGTGAGGTTATCATTTACCGAGCTCAGCTGAAGGCTAGTTTTCGGTATCCTCCCCATTGGATGATATGCAAGTTTTGTAAATTCCATGGGATTGCCGTGAATCAACTCCCTCCAAATTCTTATTCTTATTTCAATTGTCTTATCTGCATGTGTAGGGTTTTCAAGATAAACCCCTACTTTCTCTTCTTCATGCATGATAGCCGAAGGGCTATCGCTTCTCTCACTACATACTTCCTACCAAAAGCGTGGACGGTAAACCTGGCATCATTCGAAGAAGGCGCTAACACTGACCTCGGGAGGAGCGAAGCCAAACGCCCCAAACCCATGACCTCGGCTAGAACGTCAAAAACGTTAGAGGTGTTGCCGGCTCCCTCGGGTGACCGAACGGATCACCTTCTGGCATAAAAGACCAGCTATCGCAGGCAGGAGAGACCCTCCCCAAAGGTGGAACCCTCGAACCAGGGAAGTCCCCGAACCACGGGCATAATTCCCGAAGGAGGGCATTCGTACCGAAGGACGACCTCACCCAAAGAACCTTGGGAGTACGGCACCAACATTTAAGGAGCCTCTGACATGTCGCCCACAGGCGCTACACGCTGCCTCAAATGGCGGCTGATGCGCCGACGCCGTTCGAGTCCTATCACAGCTTGTCCCAGTCCAAGGCTCAAAGAGCCTATAAGCGGCTATATGTTCCCTACGCCGAAGGTATGAAGGACATCTGACCGAACACGTGTCATGATCTGAACGGGCTGGGCACCCCTATAAATACCAAGAAACACGCCCTAGCAAGGGGGATCGGACCCTCTTTCCCTGAGAAAACACGCACAGGCGAGGCCATCTTTCCCCTAGTCTTCCTCCTTTATCTCCACTCAGGGCACTGACTTGGGCGTCGGAGGCTCCTCCCCGGAAAAACACTCCAGGGACCTCCTAACCCTTTTTTCTGAGCATTTCAGGCACGCACCTCTGGGAAACCTTTGCACCAGACGTTCTACCTCTCAGGAAGTCCCTCCCGAAGTCACAATGTCACATGATGAAGGTGCTGCTGGGCATCATTTGGCGCCGTCTGTGGGAAACCACCCTCAGGTCGCCGTTGTGGAGACTCGGTGTTCTAAGGACAAGGGACTTCTGAAGTCTGCGTTCGCGCCTGAAGTCCAAACGGCCACTGAGCAAACCCTACCAGGGACTTCCTCGCCTGAGGAAGAGTGTCCTATAGTCGTAACCATGAGCTTTCTGTGCGACTTCCAGCGTTCTATTATAGCTGACGTGACACAGGAAATAGACCGAAGGTGGCCACAGCCAACTCAGGCCCAAAGGCCCCCCTTGCCAATGCGCCCTTGGGAGAAAACCGCGAAGTCAATCTATCGCAGTTCGGCGAGTGGGGACCCACGCGATGAATCCTCGACAGAAAATATACCTCTCGGGGCACGGCCTGCGAGGCAAAGGGGGTACGAGCGGCCAAAGACTCCTCGCCAAAGGAGCTCGTCACCCGAGGTGAGGTCGCCATCCCCTCGGGTCCGAAGCCAGTCGACAAAGAGGCATCGATAGTCACCCTTCCCAGAGTACCAGGACGAAGGGCCCAGCGCCACCCTCCTCATGGAGAAATTATTGACAAGGTTGGAGAGAGTAGAGAAACAGGTAGCTCGCAAGCCGGTCTGGGCTAGGCTGTCCGAAACCTTCTGTGGGGATGAGTCCCCGTTCACCCGAATAGTGGTTGAGGCAGCCATGACAGGCGATTTCCGCGTACCTCGGCTGGAAACTTAGGATGGCCGGACAGATCCACAGGCTCACCTGACCAAGTACAAACGTAGCATGATGATGCACGGTGCTGATGATGCTACCTTGTGCAAAGGTTTTGAAGTAACCTTCACAGGACTAGCAACAGTGTGGTACAATTCATTGGCCCCGGGGACCATCAGGGAGTTCCAGGAGCTATCCACGGCCTTTACACAGCAATTCATTAGAAGTCGGCTGACGGCGAAGATGCATGTCTAGATGTTCGACATAGCGCAGAGGAATGGAGAAACCATCCGTGACTATGTCGAAAGGTTGAACAGAGAGGCCCTAAGTATCCCAGACTTTCGGCCCGAAATACGCATCCTCGCCATGATACGGGGCCTTCGGAGAGATTCACAGCTGTTCTACGAATTTTCAAAGACCCTCCGAACATGCTTGGCGAGTTCTACCGAAGGGCCGAGCAGCACATAACAGCCGAAGAGCTGAGAATGGGTGGACCGAAGACTGATTACGCCCGTGTCGAAGGGTCCAGCCAGTAGACACGGTATTCGACCGACCAAGCAGGATAACCTCGAAGGACTAGGGGAAGGAAACCCCCAACCTTCACACCTCTGAACACCACGAGGACCAACATCCTCATGACAATGGAGAGACAGGGGACCCAAGTTCAGCGGCGAAGGGCCATGACCGCTGATAACAAAAAGAACATGAAGAAGTTCTGCCAGTTTCATAGCGACCACGGCCACAATACCAAAGACTACTTCCAATTGAAAAAATACATAGAGTCGCTGATAAAACAAGGCCAACTTCGGCGATACCTACGGATGCCTTCCCGAAAGGGAGGAAGGAAGAAGAAGGAAAGGCAGATGATGAGGACTACGACTCCGACAGACGAAGGAACCGAAGTCCGAAAAGGCGCCCTCCACCTCCCGCGGGAATCATACAAACAATCACGACGGGGCTCCGATCCTCAGAAAGAAAGAGGAAGGCTAGAGAAATAGCAGTAATGGAGTATCAAAGTCCGACGAAGAAGCTGACCCGCAAGGATGGTACCACTATCTGTTGGGTTTCGGGAGCCAAACAGCGCAGCGGAATTTAACCGAAACCCTCGAGGATCCAAGTGAAACGGGGTAAACGGGGTGGTCGAAAATTTTCATACCTAATTTTCGGTTGAGATCTCTCACTCAACTGTAGAGTTGAATCACAAAACCTGGACAGTTGACGTGTTCAAGCTCTCTATGGTATCCACACGAGCCTCTCGGGATCACCACGCTTCCACCACGTCCCGGCAGATGCGTTTCTCTTGCAATCGCAGTGCTAGCTTGCGTCCTCCAAGGAATTGCAAGAGAAGAGTGTGACTGTCCTTTTGGAAGGCTAGGGCAAGGAGACCTGTGAATTTCTCACTTAAAAGTTGTATTTATAGTGAGACTCAACTTCCAGGCCTAATAGGTTTCAAAGCCCTAATCCAATTACGATTTAATTTCGGGCTTAATAATGGCTCAACTTTTGGGCCCATTATTAATACGAAATTAAAGTGAAACCATAACCCAAATAATTAGCCCATGCACTCTAATGATCCAAATTGCTCTATGTGTGCGACCCAATAGGCTCTTATCACGTTGGCAACGATCATAAATCACATTTATGATCATAAGCAATCAGCGGTGTCTAGCAACACATCATTGCTACCCAAGTGACAAGATTGTCGATGATTCGACTAAACCTTTATGATCATCACCGATATATGCCATTGTCCCTTTGTCCAAGATATCAAGACTAAGCACGAGACATGGAATGTGTCACTCTCGTATAGCCCAATCTTTGGTTTCTTGATTACCGAGTAGACCAACTTAAACTGATGACATTGATATCGTATATCAACTCATCCGAGCATGGCCATGCATTTTTCTAAGTCTCACTCTATCAAGGGGCCCGAAGATATCACTCCCGTTACATAGGAGGGACAAATCCCATCTTGATCATACAAATCCCTCCGCATGATATGTGACATACCCAATGACCTCCTTCAAGTTCACTCAGTTACGAGCAACAAAGGAAAGTATCAAAGTATGTGACTCACATGTAGGGAACCTTGATGATCTTAGGTCGAAGGACTACATATACCATGATCACTATGAGAATCACTTATGACACTCATATAACGATCCATGTAGTGTTCTCATGGTGGGTCGGTCCAGTACACAAGTTCTCCAACTTGTACCCATATGTAGACTACATATCTCATATTAGTCTCCACATATGCTAGTCGTTATGTATTATTGCAACCCGCTCCACAATAATACTAGACCAGGGACATTTAAGAATATCATTATTCTAGGGTTACAATTATGTTTGTTAAGTTACGTAGAAACAAAACAACAAACATAATTGCTGGATTAATGCCTTAATAAAATATCATGACTCAATGTGCAAAAATACAATCATCTCATGATTGGCTTTTGGGCACAACACTAACAATCTCCCACTTGCACTAAAGCCAATCATCCATGTATCTAATACTGATGGACCTAGAATGGCTATCATGCTTTTGCTGCGTAAGGGGCTTTGTCAGCGGATCAGCAATGTTGCTATCTGTCGAAGTCCTGCATATCCTTACATCACCCCTCTCGATGATCTCCCTGATGAGATGATAGCGTCGGAGTATGTGTTTGGATCGCTGGTGAGATCGAGGTTCCTTAGCCTGTGCGATTGCTCCATTGTTGTCACAATAGAGCTCTATCGGGTCGGCAATGCTTGGAACCACTCCAAGTTCAGTGATGAACTTCTTGATCCAAACTGCCTCCTTCGCAGCATCAGAGGCGGCAATGTACTCAGATTCTGTTGTAGAGTCAGCTACTGTCTCTTGCTTTGAACTCTTCCAGCTCACAGCACCACCACCAATACAAAACACATAACCAGATTGCGATCTAAAATCATCCTTATCGAATTGGAAGCTTGCATCGGTGTAACCCCTTACAACGAGCTCATCTTCACCTCCAAAGACCAAGAATGCATCCTTAGTTCTTCGTAAGTACTTAAGGATGTTCTTAACAGCTGTCCAGTGACTCTCACTAGGGTTCGATTGGTACCTACTCGTCATGCTCAAAGCATATGAGACATCGGGACGAGTACATATCATGGCATACATGATAGATCCAATTGCTGAGGCATATGGAATCTTACTCATGCGCTCTCTCTCCACAGTTGTACTCGGACACTGAGATCTAGAAAGAGTGATACCATGTGACATGGGCAAGAATCCTTTCTTGGAATCTTGCATGCTAAACCTCTTTAGCACCTTGTCAATATATGTACTTTGACTTAGGCCAAGAAGCTTTCTAGATCTATCTCTATAGATCCTGATGCCTAACACATAGGCTGCTTCACCCAAGTCCTTCATAGAGAAACATTTCCCCAGCCAAGTCTTCACAGACTGTAGCTCAGGAATGTCATTCCCGATGAGTAGTATGTCATCTACATACAACACCAAGAAGACAATAGCGCTCCCACTAACCTTCTTGTAGACACAAGGTTCATCTTCATTTTTGATAAAACCAAACTCTTTGATTGCTTCATCAAAATGAAGATTCCAACTTCGAGAAGCTTGCTTCAGTCCATAAATGGACCTTTGCAACTTGCACACTTTATTGGCATTCTCAGGAGTGACAAAACCCTCAGGTTGTGTCATGTACACATCCTCAAGTAGCTTTCCATTTAGGAATGCAGTTTTGACATCCATTTGCCATATCTCATAATCATAGTGTGCAGCAATAGCAAACAAAATTTGGATGGATTTAAGCATAGCAACTGGTGAAAAAGTTTCATCATAGTCAATACCATGAATTTGCTTGAAACCTTTTGCAACCAATCGTCCCTTAAAGGTAATCACATTACCATCCATGTCAGTTTTCTTCTTGAAAACCCATTTGCACCCTATGGGTTTTACCCCTTCAGGTGGGTCAACCAAAGTCCATACTTGGTTTTCATACATGGATTCCATCTCGGATTTCATGGCCACTAGCCACTTCTCAGAGTCAGGCCCCGACATAGCTTGTTGGTAGGTTGTGGGCTCATCCTGATCCATGAGCATCACATCACTGGTGTGAGTCACAAGAAATCCATATCTCTCAGGCTCACGCCGAATCCTACCAGACCTACGTGGGCTCTGTGCTACAGGAACAGACTCTTGAACCACAACATCTTGTGGTGTCTGTTCAGGTTCCATTTCAGGTTCGATGTCTCCTTGTTGTTCTTGAATTTCTTCAAGTTCTACTTTCCTCCCACTAGTTTCTTTAGAGATAAACTCTTTCTCTAAAAAGACACCAGTTCGAGCAACAAACACTTTTTGCTCAGAAGGATTGTAGAAATAGTAACCCTTTGTTTCTTTGGGATACCCAACAAAAAGGCATTTTTTAGATTTGGGCCCTAGTTTGTCAGAGGATTGACGTTTCACATAAGCGTCACAGCCCCAAATCTTCATAAAAGACAAATTGGGACGCCTCCCACTCCATATCTCATATGGTGTCTTTTGAACCGATTTAGATGGAACTCGGTTTAGTGTAAAAGCGGCTGTCTCTAGAGCATGTCCCCAAAAGGAGTTTGGAAGGTCAGCTTGACTCATCATAGAGCGAACCATGTCTAACAGAGTTCGATTTCTCCTTTCAGATACACCATTCCATTGAGGTGTACCTGGTGGAGTGAGTTGTGATACTATACCACACTCCTTCAGATAGTCAAGGTATTCTCGATCCAAGTACTCTCCACCTCGATCTGATCAAAGCACTTTAATACTTTTCCCGAGTTGATTCTCTACTTCATTCTTGAATTCTTTGAACTTTTCAAAGGATTCTGACTTATGTCTCATGAGATACACATAGCCATATCTGCTGAAGTCATCAGTGAAAGTAATGAAGTATTGGAAACCTCCTCTAGCTTGTGTAGACATAGGGCCACATACATCACTATGTATGAGTCCTAGTAAGTCATTAGCCCTTTCACTTTGCCCTGTGAATGGGGCTTTGGTCATCTTGCCCAACAAACATGACTCACATGTCTCATATGATTCAAAATCAAATGAGTCCAAGAGTCCATCCTTATGGAGCTTGGATATGCGGGTCTCATTTATATGGCCCAAGTGACAGTGCCAGAGATAGGTCGGGTTTGAATCATTTAATCTGACCTTCTTGGTATTCACATTATAGATTGGATCTTCGAGGTCTAGAACATACAACCCATTGCTAAGTTGAGCACTACCATAAAAGATTTCATTCAAATAAATAGAACAACATTTGTCCTTTATTATAAATGAAAAACCTTTCTTGTCCAAACAAGAAACAGAAATCAAATTTCTACTAATAGTAGGCACAAAGTAGCAGTTGTCTAATTCTAAAACTAATCCACTAGGTAAAGTGAGAACATAAGTCCCTACGGCTAAGGCAGCAACCCTTGCTCCATTTCCAACACGTAGGTCCACTTCACCTCGGGCCAATCTTCTACTTCTACTTAGATCCTGCACATTTGCACAAATGTGAGATCCACATCCAGTATCCAATACCCAAGATGAGGAAGTAGAAAAGTTAGCCTCTATAACAAAAATACCTGAAGTGGAAGTCTTACTTCCCTTTTCCTTAGCAAGTTCTTCAAGATAGAGCTTGCAGTTGCGCTTCCAGTGTCCAGGTTGCTTACAATGGAAGCACTCCCCTTCCTTTGCCACACCACCCTTTGGTTTCAGTGCAGCTGAAGAAGAATTAGCATTGGACTTTCCATTAGCTTTATCCTTCTTCTTGTTGGCTTTTCCCTTTCCCTTGCCCTTTTGAACCATCAAAATGGGCTTAGCCTTCTTAAGGTTTTGCTCAGCAGTTCTCAACATGTTGAGCAATTCAGGGAGGGACTTGTCAAGGTCGTTCATGTTATAGTTCATGACGAACTGACTGTAGCTTTCAGGCAACGATTGCAAGACTACATCGATAGCCAACTCTTTCTGAAGAGCAAATCCCAAATTCTCAAGATTCTCAATGTACCCAATCATCTTGAGCACATGAGGACCCACGGGACTTCCCTCAGACATCTTGCACTGAAACAATGCCTTAGAGGTCTCAAACCTCTCATGCCTAGCTTGCTCTTGGAAAAGCATTTTGAGATGTTCGATCATATCGAACGCCCCCATGTTCTCATGTTGCTTCTGAAGCTCAGATTCCATGGTAATAAGCATGAGGCATGCAACATCCAAAGCATCATCAGAATGCCTCTTGTGAGCATCCCTTTCAGCTCTTGGAGCAGTGGCAGCAGGCTCATTCGGAATGGGCTGCTCTAGGACATAAGCCTTTCTCTCTTGTTTGAGGACTATCCTCAAGTTTCGGTACCATTTGAGAAAGTTGGTCCCATTCAGTTTTTCCTTCTCAAGGATCGATCGCAACGAAAGTGTCGATGTGTTTTGTGCCATGGTTATCTACAACAGTAAATATGCAGTGTAAGAGTCATGTATTTTAATTCATTTAATAAGGACTTTTATTAAACGATACTCCCACTATTTTCCTCAAAATAATAACCCTCGATATTATTTCGGAACACCTCGGCGCTAAGGTATTCTAGTGGGCCAAGATCCATATTTGACCACAACCTGAGTCAGCTTTGGCTTTTCTCTCAAGTTACAGCTATTTAGGTAGGCAACTCCTTGCCAATTGCATCTTATGCAACTCTTGGATAGTTGGGTGAACAACACTTGTCCAAGCTCATCTCATGAACTTAAGCCCAACTCTATGCCTCTAAGTCCCTAATCCTATTAGGATGACTTAGTTAAGTCGAACCCAAAGTTAGCAGTTTGGATATCACTATTATCCCATCGCGCCTTACCAAGATGAACATAGGTGCTTTGCTTTGGCAAACCCACCTAATGTTGATCAAAGTCTTGACGAGTGCCAACATTTGGAAGGCATCACATTTAATGACTTAATATTTGTTTGAGGGATTTTTTCTTTTGATCTCACCAATTTGTTATCTCCGGTTGTTTTATACATGCATCACATACAAATATAAAACATGCATCTCATGCTTACAAGAAATAAACGTGACATGGTTATAGCCCAAACTATGCGATATTCTCAAGCCAATGAGAATATCATAAAAGCCTAAGAAAAGAAAAGAGTCTTCACAAGCTCCTTCTCTTCCTTTCTTGGCTGCCCTTTTGTTGTCACCTCCTTGGACATACCTCATTGCATGATCCCATAATGCACCATTACATCAAAAATAGAAACCTCGAGTTACATTCGAGGGGAGTAAGGTGAGAAGAGAATGTACAATGAGAGTGATAAGAAAAGGCACGACTCGCAGGCCGTATTTACAAGTACAACCAATCAAGGGCTATAACCATGCACCATGCTTCAAACACCAATCAGCATATCATGTCAAATCTCATTCAACAAAGATGCATGCCAATTTTTGCGTGTTGATTAACCAGTTTTTATTTACATAGGATTTGTCCCTCCTATGTAACGGGAGCGATATCTTCGGGCCCCTTGATAGAGTGAGACTTAGAAAATGCATGGCCATGCTCGGATGAGTTGATATGTGATATCAATGTCATCAGTTTAAGTTAGTCTACTCGGTAATCAAGAGGGACTCACATGTAGGGAACCTTGATGATACAAATCACTCCGCATGCTATGTGACATACCCAATGACCTCCTTCAAGTTCACTCAGTTACGAGCAACAAAGGACTACATATACCCTGCTCACTATGGGAATCACTTATGACACTCATATAACGATCCATGTAGTGTTCTCATGGTGGGTCAGTCCAGTACACAAGTTCTCCAACTTGTACCCATATGTAGACTACATATCTCATATTAGTCTCCACATATGCTAGTCGTTATGTATTATTGCAACCCGCTCCACAATAATACTAGACTAGGGACTTTTAAGAATATCATTATTCTAGGGTTACAATTATGTTTGTTAAGTTACGCAGGAACTATACAACAAACATAATTGCTGGATTAATGCCTTAATAAAATATCATGACTCAATGTGCAAAAATACAATCATCTCATGATTGGCTTTTGGGCACAACACTAACACTATCATCTTCCCCCATGACGATCCACGTCTGGTCATGGTAAGGATAGGAAACTGGGACGTCAAGAAAGTGCTGCTTGACGATGGGTCAAATGCCGACGTCCTGTTCTCACATTTGTTGCCAAACTTGGGCATATCCAACACCGACCTCAAGCTCGTCACTTCGCCTACTTTCGGGGTAGGACCATCCGAACTGCCCGTCTTCGGATGGATTGATCTTCCCCTAATGATGAAAGGAACTTCAGTTGATGGGATGGCTGAATCATTCACCTCCACAATGACAGGATTTATTGTCATGGATGTTCCTTCATCATACAATGCCATCCTTGGAAGACAAACACAGGGAAATCCGCACATTCGCCCTGATGTAAGGTACTTAATTGTCACCTTTGCCACCAAGGATAGAGACGCAGAGATTTTCATCGATCAAAGTGAAGTAAGGAAAGTGTTCGTCAAGGCACAAAAAGCTCCAGCAAACAAGTTCGCGCAAACTATAGAGGTAGAGGCCTTGCCAGCTAAAAAACCAAAGAGGGGCGAGGCAGAAGATCTCACAAAGGAAGAAATGGAAGAGGTAGAACTTGTCCCAGGCCAAAATACCCGAATAGGGAAAAACCTGGCCGAAGGTGACAAGAAAAAACTTGTATCCTTTCTACTGATGAATAAAGACCTGTTTGCCTACTCGCCGAAAGATATGCCAGGGGTAGACCCCCGCGTAATACAGCATAGTCTCAAAGTAAGTCCGGAAGCAAAACCTGTCCGGCAAAAGAAACGGGGCATCTCAGCCCATAAAAGTAACTTTGTCAAAACCGAAGTTCAGCGCCTATTGGACGCTGACGTAATCAGGGAAGTCAAGTACCCCGAGTGGTTAAGCAATGTGGTTATTGCCACAAAAGAAGGGAGCAGTAAGCTCCGAATGTGCATCGACTTCAGAAATTTGAACGATGCTTGCCCAAAAGACTCATACCCTCTCCCACCAATAGACCAATTGGTAGACTCAACTGCCGAATACGGGCTCCTAAGTTTCCTAGACGCCTTCAGTGGATATCATCAAATAAGGATGGACCCCGAAGACGAGGAGAAGACCGCCTTCATCACAGAGGGTGGAACATATTGTTACATCAGGATGCCCTTCGGGCTCAAAAATGCTGGAGCTACCTACCAGAGGTTGATGAGCAAGGTCTTTAATCATCAAATAGGGAGGAACATGGAAGTCTATGTTGATGACATGATAGTCAAGAGCAAGCTGCCTAATGGCCACGTCGCAGATCTAAAGGAAACTTTCCACCAGCTCAGAACCTTCAGGATCCGCCTTAACCCCGAAAAGTGCATCTTCGGCGTGACCTCGGGAAAGTTTCTCGGGTACATGGTATCAGAAAGAGGCATTGATGCTAACCCAGAAAAAATTAAGGCTCTGCTCGAATTCCGAACTCCCGTCACAATAAAAGATATACAAAGACTCACTGGAAGGATAACCTCTCTTAGCAGGTTCATTTCCAGATATGGAGACCGGTGTCGAGCATTCTTCAAAGTCCTCACTAAATCAGCAAAAAAGGAGGGCAACCTCGGAAGTAATGATCATCCTTGGAACAAGGACTGCCAAAAGGCCTGGGAAGAACTCAAAATCTACTTAGCCCGCCTGCCCACTCTACGGCAACCTCGCGAGGGAGAACCCCTTGTGTTATACCTCGCCGTCACAGAAAAAGCAGTAAGCTCGGTCCTTGTGAAAGAGGAAGGGTCAAGGCAATGGCCGGTTTACTATGTAAGCAAGTCCCTGCACGGTGCCGAAGTCAGGTACCCCTTGCTACAAAAAGCTATATATGCCTTGGTACTGGCAGGAAGAAGACTACGACCATATTTTCAGGCTCACCCTATCATCGTCCGAAGTAGTCTACCTTTACGGGACGTCATGAGGAAGGTTGATCATTCGGGAAGGCTTTCCAAATGGTGCATAGAACTTGGCGAACACGACATCACTTATGTACCTCGGAAAGCCATAAAAGCTCAAGCTTTGGCAGACTTCATTGCCGAAGTACCCATCACCGAAGGTAGCCATTCGGATTCTGGCGAAGGCGAGCCAGAATGGACTTTATATGTCGACGGAGCCTCGGGGTCCGAACACCAGGGAGCCGGAGTAATTATTAGAGGTCCCGAAGGTCTGGAAGTAATGAAGGCCATCAAGTTCAGCTTTAACGTCACCAACAATATGGCCGAGTACGAAGCTCTCATAGCAGGGTTGCGCCTAGCCAGAAGAATTGGTGTGAGAAACCTGAAGGCCCACAGCGATTCCCAGCTGATAGTTTGACAAACAGCAGGGGACTATGGGGCGAAGGACCCAACCTTGGCAAAATACCATGAACTGGTAGCGAAGCTCATTCGGGAGTTCGACACCATACGAATCGAAAATGTGCCTCGTCGAGATAATGCCGAGGCAGATAGCTTGGCGAAATCAAAAACATGCACCGAGGTACTAAACCACCCGAGCATCACAGTGCTGAGCATGGTAACTTCGGAAAAAGGCTGGAAAGATCCGATAAAAAGATATCTCGCAACCAATACGCTCCCCGAAGACCCCAACGAAGCTGCAAGATTGCGAAGACGCTCCGGCCGTTTCTTCCTGATTGGAGAAGAATTATATCGGCAGGGATATGCAAATCCACTACAGAGGTGTGTTGGCGAAGAGGATACTAAAATGATCCTCGAAGAAGTCCACGAAGGCGCTTGTGGTTCGCATATTGGAACCGACGCCCTGGCAGCGGTGATACTTCACCAAGGATACTTTTGGCCTACCCTGAGAAAGGACGCTAGACAGTTCGTCCAGAAATGTGGTAATTGCCAAAGACATGCGAATATCCAAAGGACACCCTCGGAATTAGTGACTTCGGCTGATTATCCCTGGCCTTTCGCAGTTTGGGGCATGGACCTCATTGGGCCACTCCCGGCAGCGCCTGGAGGCGTGAAATTCTGCGTAGTCGCAGTAGACTATTTCTCTAAATGGGTCGAGGCAGAACCCTTGGCAACTATCTCAGCAAAAGATGTGCAGAAGTTCGTATGGAAGAACATTGTATGCAGATTTGGCATACCAAGGGTACTAGTAGCCGACAATGGGTCCCAGTTTATAGACAAAGGCTTCCAAGAATTCATCAGTGACCTCGGAATAAAAGCCTCCCAAAAGGATAGCCGCACTCTTCTCTTGCAATTCCTTGGAGGATGCAAGCTAGCACTGCGAGCGCAAGAGAAACGCATCTGCCTGGACGTGGTGGAAGCGTGGTAATCCCGAGAGGCTCATGTGGATACCATAAAGAGCCTGAACTCGCCAACTGTTCAGGTTTAGTGATTCGACTCTACAGTGGAGTGAGAGATCTCAACCGAAAATTAGGTATGAAAATTTTTGAACACCCGGTTTATGCCGTTTCACTTGGATCCTAGAGGGTTTTGGTTAAATTCCATTGTACTGTTTGACTCCCGAAACCCATCAGCCTCCACCACCTCGCGTACAAAAGGTGACTCTTCTCTGGTGTAAGAGTTAGACAACCTGGACTAGGCTGGTTTTCGGGAGATCTGCCTCTCAACCTTCTCCAGTCTTCCCAGGATTTTCTCCATGAGGACAGCCGTGTTGACTTCTCCCTGCTGTCGTACGTTCACCGGTAATGGCAAATTTCTTCTCGTCCTTGGGGAGCGACTTCGGCGAGGAGGAGACTAGGACCTTCGGTAGGGGGATGCACTCCATTGGCAGGAGGCCCTGGTCTCTTTCGGGGCTCCTCCCCTGGTGGGTCGCACCACAATGGGTTCGTTTTCTGTTGAAGACGCATCAAGGGAGTCCCCACTCCCTGAACTTCGGTGGGTGGACCTTGAACTCCTTTCCCGATGAGGAGCAGGGGAGAGGCCCTTTGGACTAGAGGAGGTTGGGGTAACCTCTGATCAAGTTGCTGAGTCAATTCGGCGACGATGGAGTGTTGGAAGTCTCGCAAGAAGCCCATCGTCACCATTACAGGATGGTCGTCTTCCAATATAGAAGCTTCTGCCATAGGCGGTATGGTCGCCGGCTGAGCCTCTGGCGCAGGGGGGGACCTTGGGAACCCTTTATCGTTCGAGCACCTAGTCTCTACAATGGCAACATAGGAGAGGGTTCCCACAGACGGCGCCAAGTAATGCCCAGCAGCATCTCCATTTTGTGTCATGGTGAGGGCGGCAGGAGCTTTCGACGGTGCAGGAAGATCCGAAAAGAATGTGTTCTAGGAGGATAACCTAGAAATCACAGAAAGTAAGGGTTAGGAGGTCCCCGGGGTGTTTTTCCGGGGAGGAGTCTTTGACGCCCAAGTTAGTATTTGGAGGCAAAGGATAATCAAGGAAGCAGGAGATAGACTTGCGCCGTCCCAGAACCCCTTACTTGTGAAGCCCCTTGAATATTTATAGGAGGTAGACAGGGGAAGTTCGCCTCCCACAAGCTCCCCAGATCATCACACGTGTCCGGCTGGATGTGATCCATACTTTTAGGGGGGCTTCTAGCCGACCATAGGCTGTTCGGCTGGAGGTCCAGGCTGCTCGAGAACGGCATGTCAGAGCGTGTCTGGGGGCGGCGTGTCGGGTCCGTACGAGTATGGTGTGTCAGAGACTCCTAAGCCATCTAGTTGTACGTCCTCGTAGCCTTTCTAGTGGACCAAATTCCTGGGAGGTCTAGGGGTACCTCGGAGGGGTGAACGTCCTTTGAGGCAGGTCCTTTGTTTTATACGAGACACCTATGGCTAGACTTTCCTGAGGTTAGGCTTAAGTCCTTGGTAATAACATTCTCGAGGATATGTTCTGAAGGCGGTCCAGAGAGTAACCGCAGGCGGTCTTAGACACGTGGAGTTATTCTGAGGGCATCCTCAGGAGAAGTGATAATCCCTTATGGCCAAGGTTGGTTCTGACGTGTTGCCGTAGGCGAGGATTATCTGGCTTGCCCGACGGTGCTTGAGGCCCTCTCTTTGCCGAGGTTTGATCTCCTATCCCCAGTCAAAGGTGGTGCACTGGTCTAGAACATCTTATATGTTGGGTTTCGGGAGCCAAACAGTGCAGCGGAATTTAACCGAAACCCTCCAGGATCCAAGTGAAATGGGGTAAACCGGGTGTTCGAAAATTTCATACCTAATTTTCGGTTGAGATCTCTCACTCAACTGTAGAGTCGAATCACAAAACCTGAACAGTTGACGTGTTCAGGCTCTCTATGGTATCCACACGAGCCTCTCGGGATCACCACGCTTCCACCACGTCCTGGCAGATGCGTTTCTCTTGCGCTCGCAGTGCTAGCTTGCGTCCTCCAAGGAATTGCAAGAGAAGAGTGCGGCTGTCCTTTTGGGAGGCTAGGGCAAGGAGACCTGCGAATTTCTCACTAAAAGTTGTATTTATAGTGAGACTCAACTTCCAGGCCTAATGGGTTTCAAAGCCCTAATCCAATTAGGATTTAATTTCGGGCTTAATAATGGCTCAACTCTTTGGCCCATTATTAATATGAAATTAAAGTGAAACCATAACCCAAATAATTAGCCCATGCACTCTAATGATCCAAATAGCTCTATGTGTGCGACCCAATAGGCTCTTGCCACGTTGGCAATGATCATAAATCACATTTATGATCATAAGCAATGAGCGGTGTCTAGCAACACATCATTGCTACCTAAGTGACAAGATTGTCGATGATTCGACTAAACCTTTATGATCATCACCGATATATGCCATTGTCCCTTTGTCCAAGATATCAAGACTAAGCACGAGACATGGAATGTGTCACTCTCGTATAGCCCAATCTTTGGTTTCTTGATTACCGAGTAGACCAACTTAAATTGATGACATTGATATCATTTATCAACTCATCCGAGCATGGCCATGCATTTTCTAAGTCTCACTCTATCAAGGGGCCCGAAGATATCACTCCCGTTACATAGGAGGGACAAATCCCATCTTGATCATACAAATCCCTCCGCATGATATGTGACATACCCAATGACCTCCTTCAAGTTCACTCAGTTACGAGCAACAAAGGAAAGTATCAAAGTATGTGACTCACATGTAGGGAACCTTGATGATCTTAGGTCGAAGGACTACATATACCATGATCACTATGAGAATCACTTATGACACTCATATAACGATCCATGTAGTGTTCTCATGGTGGGTCGGTCCAGTACACAAGTTCTCCAACTTGTACCCATATGTAGACTACATATCTCATATTAGTCTCCACATATGCTAGTCGTTATGTATTATTGCAACCCGCTCCACAATAATACTAGACCAGGGACGTTTAAGAATATCATTATTCTAGGGTTACAATTATGTTTATTACGTTACGCAGAAACAAAACAACAAACATAATTGCTGGATTAATGCCTTAATAAAATATCATGACTCAATGTGCAAAAATACAATCATCTCATGATTGGCTTTTTGGGCACAACACTAACAATCTCCCACTTGCACTAAAAGCCAATCATCCATGTATCTAATACCGATGGACCTAGAATGGCTATCATGCTTCTGCTGCATAAGGGGCTTTGTCAGTGGATCAGCAATGTTGCTATCTGTCGAAGTCCTGCATATCCTTACATCACCCCTCTCGATGATCTCCCTGATGAGATGATAGCGTCGGAGTATGTGTTTGGATCGCTGGTGAGATCGAGGTTCCTTAGCCTGTGCGATTGCTCCATTGTTGTCACAATAGAGCTCTATCGGGTCGGCAATGCTTGGAACCACTCCAAGTTCAGTGATGAACTTCTTGATCCAAATTGCCTCCTTCACAGCATCAGAGGCGGCAATGTACTCAGATTCTGTTGTAGAGTCAGCTACTGTCTCTTGCTTTGAACTCTTCCAGCTCACAGCACCACCACCAATACAAAACACATAACCAGATTGCGATCTAAAATCATCCTTATCGGATTGGAAGCTTGCATCGGTGTAACCCCTTACAACGAGCTCATCTTCACCTCCAAAGACCAAGAATGCATCCTTAGTCCTTCGTAAGTACTTAAGGATGTTCTTAACAGCTGTCCAGTGACTCTCACCGGGGTTCGATTGGTACCTACTCGTCATGCTCAAAGCATATGAGACATCGGGATGAGTACATATCATGGCATACATGATAGATCCAATTGCTGAGGCATATGGAATCTTACTCATGCGCTCTCTCTCCTCGGGTGTACTCGGACACTGAGATCTAGAAAGAGTGATACCATGTGACATGGGCAAGAATCCTTTCTTGGAATCTTGCATGCTAAACCTCTTTAGCACCTTGTCAATATATGTACTTTGACTTAGGCCAAGAAGCTTTCTAGATCTATCTCTATAGATCCTGATGCCTAACACATAGGCTGCTTCACCCAAGTCCTTCATAGAGAAACATTTCCCTAGCCAAGTCTTCACAGACTGTAGCTCAGGAATGTCATTCCCGATGAGTAGTATGTCATCTACATACAACACCAAGAAGACAATAGCGCTCCCACTAACCTTCTTGTAGACACAAGGTTCATCTTCATTTTTGATAAAACCAAACTCTTTGATTGCATCATCAAAATGAAGATTCCAACTTCGAGAAGCTTGCTTCAGTCCATAAATGGACCTTTGCAACTTGCACACTTTATTGGCATTCTCAGGAGTGACAAAACCCTCAGGTTGTGTCATGTACACATCCTCAAGTAGCTTTCCATTTAGGAATGCAGTTTTGACATCCATTTGCCATATCTCATAATCATAGTGTGCAGCAATAGCAAACAAAATTCGGATGGATTTAAGCATAGCAACTGGTGAAAAAGTTTCATCATAGTCAATACCATGAATTTGCTTGAAACCTTTTGCAACCAATCGTCCCTTAAAGGTAATCACATTACCATCCATGTCAGTTTTCTTCTTGAAAACCCATTTGCACCCTATGGGTTTTACCCCTTCAGGTGGGTCAACCAAAGTCCATACTTGGTTTTCATACATGGATTCCATCTCGGATTTCATGGCCACTAGCCACTTCTCAGAGTCAGGCCCCGACATAGCTTGTTGGTAGGTTGTGGGCTCATCCTGATCCATGAGCATCACATCACCAGTGTGAGTCACAAGAAATCCATATCTCTCGGGCTCACGCCGAATCCTACCAGACCTACGTGGGCTCTGTGCTACAGGAATAGACTCTTGAACCACAACATCTTGTGGTGTCTGTTCAGGTTCCATTTCAGGTTCGATGTCTCCTTGTTGTTCTTGAATTTCTTCAAGTTCTACTTTCCTCCCACTAGTTTCTTTAGAGATAAACTCTTTCTCTAAAAAGACACCAGTTCGAGCAACAAACACTTTTTGCTCAGAAGGATTGTAGAAATAGTAACCCTTTGTTTCTTTGGGATACCCAACAAAAAGGCATTTTTGAGATTTGGGCCCTAGTTTGTCAGAGGATTGACGTTTCACATAAGCGTCACAGCCCCAAATCTTCATAAAAGACAAATTGGGATGCCTCCCACTCCATATCTCATATGGTGTCTTTTGAACCGATTTAGATGGAACTCGGTTTAGTGTAAAAGCGGCTGTCTCTAGAGCATGTCCCCAAAAGGAGTTTGGAAGGTCAGCTTGACTCATCATAGAGCGAACCATGTCTAACAGAGTTCGATTTCTCCTTTCAGATACACCATTCCATTGAGGTGTACCTGGTGGAGTGAGTTGTGATACTATACCACACTCCTTCAGATAGTCAAGGAATTCTCGATCCAAGTACTCTCCACCTCGATCTGATCGAAGCACTTTGATACTCTTCCCGAGTTGATTCTCTACTTCATTCTTGAATTCTTTGAACTTTTCAAAGGATTCTGACTTGTGTCTCATAAGATACACATAGCCATATCTGCTAAAGTCATCAGTGAAAGTAATGAAGTATTGGAAACCTCCTCTAGCTTGTGTAGACATAGGGCCACATACATCACTATGTATGAGTCCTAGTAAGTCATTAGCCCTTTCACTTTGCCCTATGAATGGGGCTTTGGTCATCTTGCCCAACAAACATGACTCACATGTCTCATATGATTCAAAATCAAATGAGTCCAAGAGTCCATCCTTATGGAGCTTGGATATGCGGGTCTCATTTATATGGCCCAAGCGACAGTGCCAGAGATAGGTCGGGTTTGAATCATTTAATCTGACCTTCTTGGTATTCACATTATAGATTGGATCTTCGAGGTCTAGAACATACAACCCATTGCTAAGTTGAGCACTACCATAAAAGATTTCATTCAAATAAATAGAACAACATTTGTCCTTTATTATAAATGAAAAACCTTTCTTGTCCAAACAAGAAACAGAAATCAAATTTCTACTAATAGTAGGCACAAAGTAGCAGTTGTCTAATTCTAAAACTAATCCACTAGGTAAAGTGAGAACATAAGTCCCTACGGCTAAGGCAGCAACCCTTGCTCCATTTCCAACACGTAGGTCCACTTCACCTCGGGCCAATCTTCTACTTCTACTTAGATCCTGCACATTTGCACAAATGTGAGATCCACATCCAGTATCCAATA
The DNA here is from genome assembly GCA_005392925.1 of Aquilaria sinensis. Lineage (NCBI taxonomy): Eukaryota > Viridiplantae > Streptophyta > Magnoliopsida > Malvales > Thymelaeaceae > Aquilaria > Aquilaria sinensis. The sequence continues at coordinate 144,251 of SMDT01000056.1, read as the reverse complement.
CCCAAGATGAGGAAGTAGAAAAGTTAGCCTCTATAACAAAAATACCTGAAGTGGAAGTCTTACTTCCCTTTTCCTTAGCAAGTTCTTCAAGATAGAGCTTGCAATTGCGCTTCCAGTGTCCAGGTTGCTTACAATGGAAGCACTCCCCTTCCTTTGCCACACCACCCTTTGGTTTCAGTGCAGCTGAAGAAGAATTAGCATTGGACTTTCCATTAACTTTTATCCTTCTTCTTGTTGGCTTTTCCCTTTCCCTTGCCCTTTTGAACCATCAAAATGGGCTTAGCCTTCTTAAGGTTTTGCTCAGCAGTTCTCAACATGTTGAGCAATTCAGGGAGGGACTTGTCAAGGTCGTTCATGTTATAGTTCATGACAAACTGACTGTAGCTTTCAGGCAACGATTGCAAGACTACATCAATAGCCAACTCTTTCTGAAGAGCAAATCCCAAATTCTCAAGATTCTCAATGTACCCAATCATCTTGAGCACATGAGGACCCACGGGACTTCCCTCAGACATCTTGCACTGAAACAATGCCTTAGAGGTCTCAAACCTCTCATGCCTAGCTTGCTCTTGGAAAAGCATTTTGAGATGTTCGATCATATCGAACGCCCCCATGTTCTCATGTTGCTTCTGAAGCTCAGATTCCATGGTAATAAGCATGAGGCATGCAACATCCAAAGCATCATCAGAATGCCTCTTGTGAGCATCCCTTTCAGCTCTTGGAGCAGTGGCAGCAGGCTCATTCGGAATGGGCTGCTCTAGGACATAAGCCTTTCTCTCTTGTTTGAGGACTATCCTCAAGTTTTGGTACCATTTGAGAAAGTTGGTCCCATTCAGTTTTTCCTTCTCAAGGATCGATCGCAACGAAAGTGTCGATGTGTTTTGTGCCATGGTTATCTACAACAGTAAATATGCAGTGTAAGAGTCATGTATTTTAATTCATTTAATAAGGACTTTTATTAAACGATACTCCCACTATTTTCCTCAAAATAATAACCCTCGATATTATTTTGGAACACCTCGGCGCTAAGGTATTCTAGTGGGCCAAGATCCATATTTGACCACAACCTGAGTCAGCTTTGGCTTTTCTCTCAAGTTACAGCTATTTAGGTAGGCAACTCCTTGCCAATTGCATCTTATGCAACTCTTGGATAGTTGGGTGAACAACACTTGTCCAAGCTCATCTCATGAGCTTAAGCCCAACTCTATGCCTCTAAGTCCCTAATCCTATTAGGATGACTTAGTTAAGTCGGACCCAAAGTTAGCAATTTGGATATCACTATTATCCCATCGCGCCTTACCAAGATGAACATAGGTGCTTTGCTTTGGCAAACCCACCTAATGTTGATCAAAGTCTTGACGAGTGCCAACATTTGGAAGGCATCACATTTAATGACTTAATATTTGTTTGAGGGATTTTTTTCTTTTGATCTCACCAATTTGTTATCTCCGGTTGTCTTATACATGCATCACATACAAATATAAAACATGCATCTCATGCTTACAAGAAAGTAAATGTGACATGGTTATAGCCCAAACTATGCGATATTCTCAAGCCAATGAGAATATCATAAAAGCCTAAGAAAAGAAAAGAGTCTTCACAAGCTCCTTCTCTTCCTTTCTTGGTTGCCCTTTTGTTGTCATCTCCTTGGACATACCACCTTGGATGATCCCATAATGCAACCTTGGATGATCCCATGATCCCATAATGCACTATTACATCAATAATAGAAACCTCGAGTTACATTCGAGGGGAGTAAGGTGAGAAGAGAATGTACAATGAGAGTGATAAGAAAAGGCACGACTCGCAGGTCGTATTTACAAGTACAACCAATCAAGGGCTATAACCATGCACCATGCTTCAAACACCAATCAGCAAATCATGTCAAATCTCATTCAACAAAGATGCATGCCAATTTTCGTGTGTTGATTAACCAGTTTTTATTTATGTAGCGCTTCGCATACGGTGGTCCCACTGGCCGGTCAGCGGACGGGGTCAAAGGGAGCCGCCTTTGCGGGGGGTGTAGGGGGCAGCGCCCCCCGGCGCAAAAAATTTTCTTACAATTGCTTAGCCAAAAATCTTCTATTTCGAGAAAGTAGGCACCCGAGACTCCTCTATTCAAGCCACCAAAAATACCTTACTTTCGGTGCCCGAACAGGCCGAATCCGAACCAAGCTAGGGTTTTTGCAACTATTGCAAGAATCCTAATCCATATAGGTATCTCATACCTATCAATTTCGGGTTAATCTCATTAACCAATTAGTGTTGTTTCTTCATATATGTCATATGTTCATTATGAGTTCCAGTTTCATGCATCTTGAGTAAATCTAATTAATCATGGCCGAAAAGCAACCGAACACATAACATCATGCGATTCAACACTCAATCCCGATTTAGGGTTTCACCAGTAGCTCTGATACCACTGATGGGTTTCGGGAGCCAAACAAGCGCAGTGAAATTTAACCGAAACCCTCCAGGATCCAAGTGAAACGGGGTAAACCGGGTGTTCAAAAATTTTCATACCTAATTTTCGGTTGAGATCTCTCACTCAACTGTAGAGTTGAATCACAAAACCTGAACAGTTGACATGTTCAGGCTCTCTATGGTATCCACACGAGCCTCTCGGGATCACCACGCTTCCACCACGTCCCGGCAGATGCGTTTCTCTTGCGCTCGCAGTGCTAGCTTGCGTCCTCCAAGGAATTGCAAGAGAAGAGTGTGGCTGTCCTTTTTGGAGGCTAGGGCAAGGAGACCTGCGAATTTCTCACTTAAAAGTTGTATTTATAGTGAAACTCAACTTCCAGGCCTAATGGGTTTCAAAGCCCTAATCCAATTAGGATTTAATTTCAGGCTTAATAATGGCTCAACTCTTGGGCCTATTTTTAATACGAAATTAAAGTGAAACCATAACCCTAATGATTAGCCCATGCACTCTAATGATCCAAATAGCTCTATGTGTGCGACCCAATAGGCTCTTGCCATGTTGGCAATGATCATAAATCACATTTATGATCATAAGCAATGAGCGGTGTCTAGCAACACATCATTGCTACCCAAGTGACAAGATTGTCGGTGAATCGACTAAACCTTTATGATCATCACCGATATATGCCATTGTCCCTTTGTCCAAGATATCAAGACTAAGCACGAGACATGGAATGTGTCACTCTCGTATAGCCCAATCTTTGGTTTCTTGATTACTGAGTGGACCAACTTAAACTAATGACATTGACTTCATATATCAACTCATCCGAGCATGGCCATGCATTCTCTAAGTCTCACTCTATCAAGGGGCCCGAAGATATCACTCCCGTTACATAGGAGGGACAAATCCCATCTTGATCATACAAATCCCTCCGCATGATATGTGACATACCCAATGACCTCCTTCAAGTTCACTCAGTTACGAGCAACAAAGGAAAGTATCAAAGTATGTGACTCACATGTAGGGAACCTTGATGATCTTAGGTCGAAGGACTACATATACCATGATCACTATGAGAATCACTTATGACACTCATATAACGATCCATGTAGTGTTCTCATGGTGGGTCGGTCCAGTACACAAGTTCTCCAACTTGTACCCATATGTAGACTACATATCTCATATTAGTCTCCACATATGCTAGTCGTTATGTATTATTGCAACCCGCTCCACAATAATACTAGACCAGGGACGTTTAAGAATATCATTATTCTAGGGTTACAATTATGTTTGTTAAGTTACACAGAAACAAAACAACAAACATAATTGCTGGATTAATGCCTTAATAAAATATCATGACTCAATGTGCAAAAATACAATCATCTCGTGATTGGATTTTGGGCACAACACTAACAGTATGTGCATATATTAGACCCTTAGGCTGTATGAGCTCATAGTAGGTTACATATGTTCTCATATGTGGAGTCATTAATAACTTTTCTTGTAGGTAAAGTGAAGAGCCTTACTGAGAATTTATGAATTTTCACTCCCTAGTTATGTTGTGCAGATTCTGAACTTGTTGGGCTGGGTAACCACTGAGGGTTATCGCAGTAGTTTGCTTTTGTTACAAATATTTCACTTGAGAATCTTTATGATTCTAGTCTACTTGGGTTATTTGTTGGTTAAGTCACAGTGCTAACTATAGTCTTCCTTTGGCTGCAAAACCTAGCAACATGTGGGCAAGGACCTTTGTCACTCACCACTGGGACTTGCATCCAAGGTGGGAGTTAGTTCAAGAAGATCTCAATTGAGGCTTGTATACATAGTACTCCTAGCTTCCTCCATTTTCTATGTTTTGAGGAATACTAGACACTAGGTTTGCTATTGGGTGAGGGCATTAGTCTACTTTATGTATAAATACTCCCACATAGTTGTTATGTGTAGTAAACTCACAAAAATGTTGATTTCGTATGCTTTGGCTATTTGAACTTGTTTTCTTCGGAAATCTTTTGGCCAAGTCAATGTTTTATGGATTTTGTTAATCCCAATCAAAGCGTAAATAGCATGCATTTTGCATATTCTAGGTTAATCAACTAGTATCATGGATTTTAATTCATGCACATATACGGCTAGCTAATTGCAACCACTGTGAAACTAGCTCTCACAGGCCTCCTAGGCAGGGGCCAAGGACGGCCGTGTCAATGGCGACTGGTGTAAGCATTCCTTAAGACCCTTACAAAGTAAGCCTAGGGTGACTTCGATACCAATGATTCCTTAAACCCTTGGAATGAGCAATGGCAGGTGTGATAGCCAAAGTGCTATCACCCTGACCACCTACCGACCACGGGAAAGAGGGAGCCAGACACCTGAGGTCTGCGACCTCGGAAAGGACTCCGGAGTAAAGGAAGTCATACACCTGTGGCATACGACCTCGGTAGCTCGCCAAAACCAGCTTCGGGAACCAGCGTATCGCCTCCTTAGGGACGGTGACCAAACCAGCTTCAGGGGAGAAGGACTGACCACCCTCCGCGGGAGAAAGCCCCCCGAAGATGGAACTGCCGAAGTACCAGCCTGACTCCAGGAGAAGGCCCCTCATCCTGAAGTAAGACATCGACCAGAGGGACCTCGGTTGTACGGCAAGAGCAATTAAGGAGTCTCTGACACTCCGGTCACTTACGTCTCTGATACGCCACCTTCAGGCACGCTCTGATACGCCACCTTCAGGCACGCTCTGATACGCCACCTTCAGGCACGCTCTGGCACGCCGTCGCAGTCTGATGTCCTGTCACGAAGGGCTACAGCTCGCGGCCCGAGGAGCCTACAGGTGGCTAGGGTCCTCCGCGCTCGGAAGTACACCATCCGACCATACACGTGTTGAACACGTGTCATAATCCAAAGGGGTCACCCCCTTTCTTTTATACAAAGAAAATGGTCACAGAAAAGGGGGCTGGGCTCTCTTCTGGAGGAGAAAAAAGGGACAGAAAGGCTGGAAAATGGAGGACGCTCTCCTCTCTCCGCCTGAAGGCTCTTCCCTCCAGCCCTCAGAAGGATCTCCGCCAGGCAAGCGCCTCTTGTGCTTATTACTACGCCATTCTCTCTCTCTAAGCACTGATTTGGGCGTCGGAGGTTCCCCCCCGGAAAATCACTCTGGGGGCCTCCTAACCCTTGTTTTCTGAGTGTTTCAGCCAGGTCTCCCTGAGAAACCACTCCTCCGGGCTCTCCACCGTACCGGAGGTACCTCCCGTCCTCACCTACCATGGGGCCAAGAAGCTGCCGACCATCCTCTAAGGCGATCCGCCCTGGACGCCTTCCTTTCGCACCTCCGGGACCCCCTGCTGCCCACACCACTACACACAATGGAGATGCTGGCTCCGCCTAACCGGATCACATCAGATGCTGGCTCCGCGTGAATCGCATCATTCTGGCGCCGTCTGTGGGAACCCGCTCCCAGGTCACTGTCGTTGAAACTCGGTGTTTTAAGGACAAAAGGGACTCCCGAGGTCTCCATCTGCGCCAGAAATTCAACCGGCAACCGAATAACGACAGCAGGAATTTCCCGGTCCAAGGGCAAAAGCCCTCTGACTATCGCCATAGGCTTCTTGCATGAATTCCCACGCTTTGGCGTGGTCGAAAAGACGCAATAGTCAAGCCAAAGAAGACTGCAGCAAAATTCGGACCGAACGCCCTCTCCATCGGTACCTCGATAGGAAGAGAGTCTTGCGTCAATTCACAAAAGTATGGGAAACGAAGGCTAACGAGATGAGTCCTCGACGGGAAGCATAACCCCCGGAGTATGAACTACGGGAAAAGCAGGGTCGGGATGACCCAGACCTCCCCGAAAGAATTCCGCACCCGAGGAAAGAATCGCCATCTCCTCGGCAACGAAGTCAAAACCCATTGCCCCGAAAGGTCATCTACAACTTGACGTATGGGCAGAAGATTTCAACTCTACTTCCCTGGACGCGCTATTGCTGTCCGAAGTGACTCGCCTTTGCACGACGTTGCGAAAAGAAGTAGAGCATTCGGAAAAAGACTATCAAAATGGTGCATTGAACTCAAAGAGTACTACATCCCGTATAAGCCTAGAAGGGCAATAAGTGCCCAGATACTGGCAGACTAGATCGCCGAAATCCCAGAAGTAAGAAAGGCTGAAACCAACAAAGGGGACTCGCAACCAAAGGTGGGAAGATCCTACATAGAGGAATCTCGCAACCAAAGAGTCCCGAAAATCCTCATCAAGAGGCAGAAAAGTGCAGAGACGTTCCGGACGACATTTCCTGACTAAGGAAAAACTATGCAGGCGAAGGTATGCAACTTCGTTATTAGAATATATATCGGTAAAAAGGGTGCAGGACAACTCGTCCGAGAGGCGTGAAAATGGCCAAAGACATGCCAACACCTGAAGATTGCCTTCGGAGCGGATAACCTCGGAAAGATTGTACCGAGCCACTCCAGACAGCACCCGAAGATGTGAAGCAGAAAATTACTTCACTGAGTGGGCTAAGGCAGAATTTCTAGCAACCATGCCGGCAAAAGGTGCACAGAAAGTTCGCCCGGAAGAACATGATATGCTGATTTGGCATACCGACGGTGACAAAGGCCAATAATGATTTCCAGTCTAAGGACAGAAGGTTTCAAGAATTCGTCACCGACCTCGGAATAAAAAGGCACTTCAGCCCATTAGCTCAGCCCCCGAGCAACAGACAGACAGAGGTGGCCAAAAGAGCTTTAAAAGAGGGACTCTGAGAGATGCAAAGGGAAAGTGGCCAGGAAAACTTCCTACTGTACCAAGGAGTTATCAGACAACTCCCCGAGGGACCAAGGAGAAGACACTTTTCTCACTTATCCCCAGCACAGAAAGCCATTATCCATTTGAAGTAGTTCGGCCAGCATACAGATGTTTGGTGAAAGAGAAAGTAACCTCGTTGTCAAACACTGAGAAACGGCCGAGCTCGAAAGGAGGCCTTTCCGGCAAGTGCAAACCTGCATGATAGGCCAAAAGGAACAAGGAAAAAGAGACCTCGCCCCCGAAAAGCCGAATTAGAACCTCATGAGGTACTTCGGCCAAACGGGAAAGGGCCCTGTTCGGTCCTAAAAATGAGGTCCAAAAGGGAGCATACAAGCTTGGCAACACCGAAGGGAGAAAAACTGAAAAAGTACAAGGCACTCGGGCGCTTTAAAGAAATTCTATACTTAGAATTTTTAGACAAGAAATGGTGCAAGCCAGAAATTTGTCTAAGTACAGAAAGTTTTCCCCTGTATGAGAATGTTCGCCGAACAAAGCTGAAGCATAGACTCCCGAAAGTCTCATGTTCCTTCCGAAGATAGTTGGGTTATATGCCCAAAAGAGGGCAAGTCTACCGAACACGGCCGGCAAAGGACTGGCTGAAATTTGCCTGAAAGGAACATCGTTCACTACGAAAGTTCGCCCAAAGAATGGCCGACGAAGCAAGCAAAGAAGGTACCGAAGTCCCTTGACCGAGAGTGGTCAGGACAATTGGGAAACAAAAAAGCTCACAAAGACTTAGCCAAAATTATGAAGATTAATCCATTGAAGAAGGCCTTGATACAAGGAGAAGATTACAAAAAGGAAAGTACAAAGAAGAAGAAGAAGGCAAAGGTCCTAGAATATCTAAGGGACCCCGGCGTTATGGGAAGCTCCGGCTCCTGAGCTCTTCGCCACAGCCTTCGGTGCAGGAGGAAGCGGCGGCAAGTTGAGGAACTCGACTCTTGACCACATCCACCGAGGCCCCCCGGGAATATCCAGGGCAGCCAGAAAAGAAGGATCGAGGTCCGGATACTTCTTCAGAAATTGATAACGAGCAAGGCAGAAACCGTCCTGAAAAGCAACCTTGGACGTCTGGACGGCTTTACCTCTTTCAATGTCCAACTCGTCTGCCTCATGTTGAAGATCCGAAACCTCCTGCTGAAGGTCAAAAATCTCCTTCTCCAGCTCCTCAGTTTTCTTCTTCTCCTCCGAACTCTCCTTCAGCAAGCCGACCTCGGCCTGGAGTTCAGCATTCTCAGCCATCGCCTTCGCCAAAAGGGCAGACTCCCCTTCTTTTTCCTTTCGAAGGGCCTCATTGGCCGAAGTCAGGCTGATTAACTTATCGCCAAGGTCGGACATCTTCTTGGAAAAATCCTTCAAGAGCTCCTCTTGGCCCTTCAAGAATTCCTCCCGAAGACTAGCAACCTTCTCCTTGCATATTTCGCTCAGCTTGGTGTTCATCAACACCGAGTTGGCGTAGAAAACTTTGGCCTTCTCCAACTTACCTTCGGCCGAAGCTCATACCGAAGACTGCTTTCCTGCCCAAGCTCGGAGGTATCCACTATACCCCAAAAGCTACAAAAAAGAAAGATAGTCAGTGAAAAGTGGAAGGAAAAGTGGAAGAAAAGCCAGAGCACTTAGGCAGAAAAGTGGAAGGCTCTCCCCCGCATTGGAGGTACCTCCCGTCCTCACCTACCACGGGACCAAGAAGCTGCCGACCATCCTCTAAGGTGATCCGCCCTGGATGCCTTCCTTTCACACCTCCGGGACCCCTTGCTGCCCACACCACTGTACATAGTGGAGATGCTGGCTCTGCCTAACCGGACCACATCAGATGCTGGCTCCGCGTGAACAGCATCACCAAGGTTTTGTTTTCATGCTCAATTCTATTCAGCCAAACTTGGTACTTAAAGATATCAACACATAAAGCTCAGTTAGCAACATATATACCTCTCATAACTTGGCTTAGAAGCATCCCATATATATATACATAACCAAAACCAACACCAACCAAGCATAACTTGGTATCCAAGTAACCATCAAAGTACACAAAACTAAAGTACTCGAGGCTATAAGTATTTACACAAAAGATAGCCCAAAAGAGTGCTTCTAACTTGGCACATGCCAAGACCACCTATAGTTCAAACCTTGCCAAGTTATGTCATTACAAACCAAGCTCTCACTCTCTAAGGAGGAACCTAAGTGTGTAGTACAACAACACACACTGCAACACTAAACCTATGACCATATTCATGGTCATGAATGTGAAGACTACAATCAAGGCCAAAGTCCACAAGTCCATGACTCCTCTAGTATCCCACAACTACACAGCCTCCAAAACTTATAGTATAAGTTTTGGCCATAACAATATACAAGACTTGCTCATGTATAAACCCAAGTTTCGGCTGGCAACGTACCTCAATACTAGTGTGCACTTCCTAGCACACAAACAACAAGCAAACACAAGCACTCACTCAAGCTCTATGTCTTCGCCTGAAACACAACAATATGGGCAATGAATAATAATACTCAGTAGGATTCATTATACAAACCGACTCATTTTAGGTCTATTTAGTTAAGTCCGAGACTTAACCTCCCTCTTGCTTATCAATCCTGCAAAGAAAGATAATAAAGCACCAAAATACCAGATATACAACATACATTCCATGTTAATCGAGACATCTATAACATAATCACTACCATACTTGGTTAGCACACACAAACAAACAATCAAGCACATAATACACACACACACACACCACCATTTCCATTCGGCCAAAGCCCTAGCATGTGTTCATGTGCAACATTGTACACTAATCTTCATAACTCAATCACCAGTCCACTAAAGCTCCAAATTCATTAGCAAGCTAGCCTTACTTGCTAGGAATCCTAACACATGCCATTACCTTAACTAGCTAGTCAAAGAACATGAGACCGAAACTCCTCAATATGCCCATCAAGCAACTAAGGTCTTTTGGCACATTTTAACGATCACTTAGTCACTTTAACTACTTGAATCATGGAAGGATTACCAAGCAAACAAGTAGACATGAATCCTACCTTAATTCCTTGAGCTTGAGTCCTTGGTTTGCCTTGATTCCTCAAAGACCAAGCTCAAATTTCCAATGGTGATGTCGCCAAGTGCCGAAATTACAAACTCTAAGCTTGATTCTCCCTTCAAGCTTTAATTCATCAACAAATTGGCAAGATTTCGGCAGCAACTCATTAAGAACCAAGAATAACACTTGCAAGAACTCGGTCAAGACTTAACTTTAATCTTTGACCCGAAATCATGGTGTTAACCATGAGTGGAAGCATGCTTAACTGGATGTGGCCACATGGCCTTAATTTTGGACTAATGCTCCACTTAATTCCATACTTATTTCCATGGCCGGATTAGTCCATCAATAGATCATAGGCTCATCTTAAACACCTGATTAAGAGTGCAAATAAGTCCCTAAGTTTTGTTCTCGGCCATTAACCATATAACAAAATTTTATGTGCAATTAGACCCCAAAACTTCTCGAGTTAGCACCTTCATCACTTTTCATGATTTCATTTAAGTCCCTCATGCTTATTTTCTCACCGTAAGCTTCATGGCCATTTTTCTTTGTGCATTTGGAAACCGAAAGTTCTCAAATTAACACATACACTATTATTCACATGCTCAAACAAGTCCCTCATGTTTATGACATTTCCTCTGTACTCATTTTAGTTTCTTGGCCTAGGCCAAGCATTGAGGAATGGTCCTAACAGGCATGTTCAGGTGAATAAGGTGTTCCTTGATCACCCCCAACTCTCGAAGGACCTCTTTGATCATGAGGTTCCATCTAATAGGAAATGGGTACAAGGAACGCGGAGGGACCTTGGGATCCCAGTCCGCAACAGCCTGAATGTAGCTTCTAACTCTAAGGATATCAGTTTCTGAGGATTGACTACGTCTATATCCAAAGTCCCCCAAGCCCACTTGGTTGGCACGTACTTCCACTGCTTATCCACCTTCAGAAAGAAGAACTTCTTTTGCCACCCTCACCAGTTATCCTTTGTCCTGAAGGTGAACGTGTACTTCCTGTTCCCAGATCCCTGAGGAAGCAAGAAGTAGAACCCACCCTTCGGCACGGGGTGGAGTTTGTAGTATTGCATGAAGAAGATGAAGTAAGGCTCTATCTTAAAGACCCCACACATGCAGAGGAAGGCGTTGAAGTAAGAATAAGAGTTCAGAGAAAGTCGATTCACGGCTGTGCGATGGAATTGGCAGAACTCGCAAACCATCTTCAGCGGAGGATACCGAAGTCCAGCCTTCAGCTGGGCCTGGAACACAGTAACCTTGTCCGAATGATTCATGTAACTAGGCATACTAGGACTAGGTAGCCTAGTAACAACGTAAGAGGGGGGAAAGAATTTAGCTGTCCACTTCTCTAACTTTTCCGAAGTAGCACAACTTGGATGAGAGTTAAGGGGAAGCCAACTCTCATCGATAGGTTGAACAGACATAAGCGGAACTGGAGTAGACATGTTCAGGAAAAAGAAGTCTAACTTCAGGAGGTGAAGAAGAATGGGGGAGACAAAAAAAATACCGAAGAACGACTTCAGAAAGAATACCCACCTAGCTCGGAACAAGGAAAAAACTTCGCAAGACACTGCAGGTAATGCCTGAAATCACCTCGCTTCTAGCACGACCACCAAAAAAGAAAGAGGAGGAAAATTTGAGGGCAAATGATAGCGAAAGAACAGAAGTGTAAAAAAACTGAGGAAGGCTTTATATAGGCCGAAAGAGGCAGACGAAGCATCGCTATAATGAACCCTCAAAGATGAAGAGGCGCGACTGACGTAACAGACACGACTGTTCTCTAGTCACCAGGTGACATGCGTCACCCGATGCAGGAAACAAGGGCACACCTCCAGATAGCTACCAGACCTAGGCAAGTCTTTCCCGAGGAGATGCGTCTATCTGTGCAAAAGATGTGACGATTCACTGGTAGGCAATAAAAAACCCAAGAGACAAGTATACACTTCGGATGAAAAATTAATGTCGAAAACACCAAAAGCTCTTTTGGAAAACAGGCACTACTACCTCGGTTAGAAGAGGTGTTCTGAGCCGAAGAGGAACCTTCACCGAAGAAGGTAACCTCAGTAAAAAATCAGCTAATATTTGCTGAGACATCGATCATCTACCATAGTCCCACAAGACACTTGCTAAAGCTTGAGTACAAAAGATGCAACTGCATCTTTCTGAGGGGGGCATGTGATAGCCAAAGGGCTATCACCCTTGGAGAACTCCCAAATTGGTCTGATGAGCACTACCATCGGAAAGTACAAGTGACCAACCTCAGGGAAGAGAAGGCCCTCACCATCCTCGGAAATGTGACAAGACCAACTTCAGGGAAGGGTATATTTCACCACCCTCAGATTTTACGAACCTTTCGACCTCGAAAAAGTAATTCCCCATCCTCAACAAGGGAGAACGTCTCCCGAAGGTGCCCCGCTCCACCGAAGAACTTATCCTGACGGCCCTCGGTGATTATATCTAACCGAATGGGGCCTTTTATTCCGAAGGGGTCCCATTCCCTTAAGGGGTCTTACGAAGATAAGACAAAAATGGTTAAGGAGCCTCTGACAGAGAGACCTCGCACATGCCCCTAACACAAAGACCTCCTACACAGCCTAGACCTCTGGCCAGAACAGGCTAAGGCTAGTAGGAAATACTCGTCCACAGAGCCACGGATCGCATCCGGCCAAACACGTGTCATGTGATGCGGTTCATGCGGAGCCAGCATCTGATGTAGTCTGGTTAGGCGGAGCCAGCATCTCCACTGTGTGCAGTGGTGTGGGCAGCAGGGGGTCCCGGAGGTGCCAAAAGAAGGCATCTAGGGAGGATCGCCTTAGAGGATGGTCGGCAGCTTCTTGGTCTCGTGGTCGGTGAGGACGGAAGGTACCTCCGGTGCGGGGGAGAGCCCGAAGGAGTGGTTCCTCAGGGAGACCTGGCTGAAACACTCAGAAAACAAGGGTTAGGAGGCCCCCGGAGTGATTTTCTTGGGGGGAACCTTCGACGCCCAAATCAGTGATTAGAGAGAGAATGGCGTAGTATTAAGCACAAGAGGCGCTTGCCTGGCGGAGATCCTTCTGAGGGCTGGAGGGAAGAGCCTTCAGACGGATAGAGGAGAGCGTCCTCCATTTTTTAGCCTTTCTGTCCCTTTTTTTCTCCTCCAGAAGAGAGCCCAGCCCCCTTTTTCTGTGACCATTTTCTTTGTATAAAAGAAGGGGGTGACCCCTTTGGATTATGACACGTGTTCGACACGTGTATGGTCGGATGGTGTACTTCCGGGCGTGGAGGACCCTAGCCACCTGTAGGCTCCTCGGGCCGCGAGCTGTAGCCCTTCGTGACAGGACATCAGACTGCGACGGCGTGCCAGAGCGTGCCTGAAGGTGGCGTATCAGAGCGTGCCTGAAGGTGGCATCATAGCAGAGTGCCTGAAGGTGGCGTATCAGAGCGTGCCTGAAGGTGGCGTATCAGAGACGTAAGTGACCGGAGTGTCAGAGACTCCTTAATTGCTCTTGCCGTACAACCGAGGTCCCTCTGGTCGATGTCTTACTTCAGGATGAGGGGCCTTCTCCCGGAGTCAGGCTGGTACTTCGGCAGTTCCATCTTCGGGGGGCTTTCTCCCGCGGAGGGTGGTCGGTCCTTCTCCCCCGAAGCTGGTTTGGTCACCGTCCCTAAGGAGGCGATACGCTGGTTCCCGAAGCTGGTTTTGGCGAGCTACCGAGGTCGTATGCCCCAGGTGTATGACTTCCTTTACTCCGGAGTCCTTTCCGAGGTCGCAGACCTCAGGTGTCTGGCTCCCTCTTTCCCGTGGTCGGTAGGTGGTCAGGGTGATAGCACTTTGGCTATCACATGCCCCCCTTGGAAAGCCGGAGTGAAGACTTTGGCAAGTAGCCCTTCTGGCGTCCGTCTTGCGCTTAACTTGGCAGTTTTGTCAGGACGCCCTCATGGACTCCCGGAGGTCCACGTAGTAGGATGTCCGTTTTCGGTCGAACAGGGCGGCACGGAGCCTTGAACCCCTGACCTCTTGGACTTCATGCTCGGAGTACGACGTCGGCAGGGGAGGCACTTCGCTTTTTAGGCGATAAGCCCTGTTCGGACAGGTGTCGCCTATCCGGCTTTCGGTATTCTCGAGATTCTCAACTCGTTCACTTTTCCCGCCATAGGCTAATGGATCGACGCGTCTTGAAACTAGGTGTGTCAGTCTCGAGCAATGTGCCCGAGTTTTCTGGATGCCAGAAAAATGAGACCTTGTTGCTGACGATGGGTGACACGTGGCAGGCATCAGCTGGGATGGGCACGTCTTTTCATGCGCGAGGAGCAATTATGGCGACGCTTCGCCTTCACGCAGCATTTATGACGGCCTCTTGGCTGCCTTTTCTCGATCTATAAAAGCCTTCCTCCCGTCATACTCTTCATTTGTGTTTCTTTGCTCTCGCTTTGCTCTTGCTTTTCCTTCCTTTTTTGCGGTGGTCTTAGCGGCGGAGCGATTTCCGGTGATCTTTCACGACGGCGTCCTCAAACCCAGACTTTGGCAAGTCTTTTGGTGGGTTCTGACTTCTAGAGTTCCTTTCATTTCTTTGCTTTTCTTTTCATTTCCCGAAGTCATTTTTCTGTCTACCATGCCTATTCCCGAGAGCTGGCAACCTCTTATGTCTCACCCTTGTTGCACCACTCCTGAAAAATTAGAAAAATGGAAGACCAAATTTTTCCTTCCCTCTTATGCCATCACAAGGTTACCTCGCCTTGGCCAGTTTTGCTTTATGAATCGAGGTGACGAGGTTACCATTTTCCGAGCCCAACTGAAGGCCGGACTTCGGTTTCCTCCTGCGAAGATGATTTGCGACTTTTGCCAATTTCATGGCATAGCCGTGAATCAGCTTCCTCCGAACTCATACTGCTATTTTAACGCCTTTCTCTGCATGTGTGGGATCTTCGGGGTAGAACCCCATTTCATCCTGTTCATGCAGTACTATAAGCTCTATCCGATTCCGAAGGGTGGCTTTTATTTCATGCTACCTCGGGGATCTGGGAGCAAGAAATTTATGTTCACCTTCGCTACCAAGGATAGCTGGCAAGGGTGGCAAAGGAAGTTCTTCTTCCTGAAGGTGGCGGAGGCCTGGTCGTACGTCCCGACTAAGTGGGCTCAGGGAAAGCTGGAGGCGGATGTCACGGACCCCAGGAAGTTGCTGACTCCTGAGTTGGCAGCTAGGTTTGGGGACTTTGACAGACGAATCTGTGCTGTCGCTGACTGGGATGCCGAGGTCCCTCCACGCTCTCTCTACCCTTTCCCGATCATGTGGAAACTCATGACCGAGGACATCCTTCGGGAGCTATGGGTGGTTGTGGAGCATAAGACGGATCTCGGCATGCCAGCTCCTACTACCGAGGGGAAGAACTCTTGGCTGGTGAGACTCCTTCGGAGCGAGCTCACTGTTGAAGCCTTTTCTGAAAATAAGTATCTTTCAAAAAAATTTCAGCATAAGTGCCTGTGGACTTACACTGATTTTTTCTCTCTTTTTCAGAGATGGGCGAGGAGTCTGCCGCCTACTATAGATCTCTTTTCCTTGGTCAGTCCGAGAAAGGAGAACAAACGAAGAAGAGGCGCAAAGCTTCTGGGGGTGAGCCTTCTTCCGCCAAGAAGACCAAGAAGGCTTCTGGAGGCGGATCAGCTTCCGCCAAGAAGACCAAGAGAGACACCCCTCCCCCTTCCCTGAAGGATGTTTCGGAGGTGGGCGATGTCACTGCTACCCCGACGGAGGTTGCAACTTTTTCCCAGCCTGAAACGGCCGGGGAGGTTTTTGCCGAGGTGGCCATTCCTGCGCCTCTGAGTCCCACCATGTCGGCGGATTTGTTGGGCTCTTCGGAGGATCTTCCTATTAAAGAATTAGAGAAACGCCGAAGGGCCAAGGGCAAACATGTTCCTGCCGACGTGGAGAAGGTTGGTGACTCTGATGACGACTGTGCCGAAGTCGCGGCAGGTTTGTCTATTTTCTCCTACAATCTCACCTTTTTTATAACCAAGGAAAATTTACCTGATGAGATGTTTCTTTTGCAGAGGATTTGGCGCCCCCGCCTTGGAAGATTGAGCACTCCCGAAGGCTGAATCTTCGGGATTCCCACGTCTCGAAGGGCAAAGTCCCAAGGGAGCCGTTCTGGTCTTTCACGGAGGACATGAACTTGTTCTCCGAGAACTGCCAGGAAATGGCTCCTCAAATGGCGAGGGGCATGCTTACTCAGGCATCCTTCAAGGCAGTCGCTGAGGAGTGTGCCTCCGAGGATGCCCCTGCTGCAAAAGTTTCCGAGCATGCTGCTCAGGTAACCCTTCGGGCTTTTCACTTTTCCTTCCACTTTTCTGCCTAAATGCTCTGGCTTTCCTTGTGCAAATTTTCACTGACTGTCTTTCTTTTTTGTAGCTTTTGGGGTATAGTGGATACCTCCGTGCTTGGGCAGTAAAGCAGTCATCGGTCCGAGCTTGGGCCGAAGGTAAGTTGGAGAAGGCCAAAGTTTTCTACGCCAACTCGGTGTTGATGAACACCAAGCTGAGCGAAATATGCAAGGAGAAGGTTGCTAGTCTTTGGGAGGAGTTCTTGAAGGGCCAAGAGGAGCTCTTGAAGGATTTTTCCAAGAAGATGTCCGACTTTGGCGAGTCACTTCGGACATCAATAGCACGTCCAGGGAAGTAAAGTTTAAATCTTCTGCCCATACGTCAAGTTGTAGATGACCTTTCGGGGCAATGGGTTTTGACTTCGTTGCCGAGGAGATGGTGATTTTTTCCTCAGGTGCAGAATTCTATCGGGGAGGTCCGGGTCATCCTGACCCTGCTTTTCCTATAGTTCATACTCCGAGGGTTATGCTTCCCATCGAGGACTCATCTCGTTAGCCTTCGTTTCCCATACTTTTGCGAATTGACGCAAGACTCTCCTTCTATCGAGGTACCGACAGAGAGGGCGTTCGGTCCAAATTTTGCTGCGGCCTTCTTTGGCTTGACTACTGCATCTTTTCAACCACACCAGAGCATGGGAATTCAAGCAGGAAGCCTATGCCGATAGTTAGGGGGCTTTTCCCTTAGACCGAGAAATTCCAGCTATCGTTATTCGGTTGCCGGTTGAATTTCTGGTGCGGACGGGGACCTCGGGAGTCCCTTTTGTCCTTAGAACGCCGAGTTTCAAAGACGGCGACCTGGGAGTGGGTTCCCACAAATGGTGCCCAAATGATGCGGTTCACGCAGAGCCAATATCTAATGTGGTCTGGTTATGCGGAGCCAGCATGTCCACTGTGTGCAGTGGTGTGGGCAACAGGGGGTCCCGGAGGTGCGAAAGGAAAGCATCCAAGGAGGATCACCTTAGAGGATGGTTGGCAGCTTCTTGGTCCCGTTGTTGGTGAGGACGGGAGGTACTTCTGGTGCGGGGGAGAGCCCGGAGGAGTGGTTCCTCAGGGAGACCTGGCTGAAACACTCAGAAAACAAGGGTTAGGAGGCCCCCGGAGTGATTTTCCGGGGGGGGAACCTCCGATGCCCAAATCAGTGCTTAGAGAGAGAGAATGGCGTAGTAATAAGCACAAGAGGCGCTTGCCTGGCAGAGATCCTTCTGAAGGCTAGAGGGAAGAGCCTTCAGGCGGAGAGAGGAGAGCGTCATCCATTTTCTAGCCTTTCTGTCCCTTTTTTTCTCCTCCAGAAGAGAGCCCAGCCCCCCTTTTCTATGGCCATTTTCCTTGTATAAAAGAAGGGGGTGACCCCTTTGGATTATGACACGTGTTTGAAACGTGTCTGGTCGGATGGTGTACTTCTGAGCGTGGAGGACCCTAGCCACCTGTAGGCTCCTCGGGCTGCGAGCTATAGCCCTTCGTGACAGGACATCAGATTGTGACGGCGTGCCAGAGCGTGCCTGAAGTTGGCATATCAGAGTGTGCCTGAAGGTGGCGTATCAGAGCATGCGTGAAGGTGGCGTATCAGAGCGTGCCTGAAGGTGGCGTGTCAGAGATGTAAGTGACCAGAGTGTTAGAGACTCCTTAATTTCTCTTGCCGTACAACCGAGGTCCCTCTGGTCGATGTCTTACTTCAGGATAAGGGGCCTTTTCCCGGAGTCAGGCTGGTACTTCCGCAGTTCCATCTTCGGGGGGCTTTCTCCAGCGAAGGGTGGTCGGTCATTCTCCCCCGAAGCTGGTTTGGTCACCGTCCCTAAGGAGGCGATACGCTTGTTCCTGAATCTGGCTTTGGCATGCTACTGAGGTCATATGCCCTAGGTGTATGACTTCCTTTACTCCGGAGTCCTTTCCGAGGTCACAGACCTCAGGTGTCTGTCTCCCTCTTTCCTGTGGTCGGTAGGTGGTCAGGGTGATAGCACTTTGGCTATCATCGTGATCTAAACGGGTTGTGCCAAATGGCCTCTTCCTTACGCCCTCCTATAAATACCTGGGAGTAACCTTGGCAAGGAGGACGCAAAACTCTCTACTATTTGCTCTCCACTTTTTGCTCTTTATTTCCTAAATACTGACTTGGGTGTCCGAGCCTCTTCCTCCAAAAACACACTCCGGGGAGTCTCTAACCCTTGTTTTTCTAAGTGTTGTAGCTACCCTCATATCGAAAGCCTCTCATTCAGACACCTTTATACCGAAAGTCCCTACTTCATGCCACTATGTGACATAACAAAGATCCCAGCGGGCATTAGCAGGCAACTAAAAACTCAGATGGGGAATGTTTACCCCAATCCAAAGACACTACTTTGAAAATGTCAAGAGTTCGGTCAAAGACCCTACTTCGGCAAATGAGGCATCTTAAACAAAAAAGGGTGCCCATACTGAAGAAGGTGACCTTGGTCAAAATTCAGCTATGCTAACTTGGATGTCTACCACCTCCAACAAAGATTTTCAGATCACTTTCACAAATGCTTAATGCTGAAGACACAACTTCGGCTTCTAGAGGGGGGCATGTGATAGCCAAAGGGCTATTACCCTTAAAGAACTCTTAATTGGCTTGTTGAGCACTACCCTCGATGAGTATGTGCGATAAACTTCAGAGAAGGGGTGCCCTCACTATCCTCGGAGGGAACATTGCTTGAGAGACGAAGGGTGATGGCCCCCAAAATCTCCTGCTTAGATAACCAGGGACCACCTTCGGCGAAGCCTAGTCCCGACCTCGGGGAACACTCATACACCATCCTCGGCAAGGTAACATGACTAACTTTGGGAAAAGGTGTCTATCACCACCCTCGGATCTACAAACCTACCAACCTTGGTAAAGTTGATCCACCATCCTCGACGGAGGAGAACATTTCCCAAAGTTAACCCACACTGCCGAAGGGCCTTTATCAACAGCCCTCGAGGAAACTCTCTGTCCGAAGAGGTCTCACAGAGATACGACAAAAGTAGTTAAGAAGCCTCTGACAGAGAGACCTCACACATGCCCCTACCCTCTGGCCGGAACGGCTAATGGCCAGCTAGAGATACCTATCTCTAAGGGTACAGATCGAATCTGACCGACCACGTATCATGATCTAAATAGACTGTGTCGAACGGCCTCTTCCTTCCACCCTCCTATAAATACTTAAGAAGGACCTTGGTTAGAGAAGGACACAGAACTCTCACTATTTTCCCACTCTCTGTTCCTTACTACTACTACTCTCACAAATACTGGCTTGGGCGTTGGAGGCTCCTTCCCTGGAAACACATTTTGAGGAGCTCTTAACCCTTGTTTTTCTGAGTGCTTCAGGCACCTTCATACCGAAAATCTCTCCTCCAGGCCAACATGTCATACAATGAGGATATCACCAGGCATCAATTGCCTTATTTATAGCATTAGAGGCTAAAAAAGTACTTAGACTCTATTGTAAAGTCGGCTACTATCTCTTACTTTGAACTTTTCTAGCTCACAATACCACCACCAATGCAAAACACATAACTAGATTGTGATCTGAAATCATCTTTACTGGATTGGAAGCTAGCATTGGTGTAAACCCTTACAATGAGCTCATCTTCGCCTTTATAGATCAAGAATGCATCTTTAGTCGTTCTTAAGTACTTAAGGATATTCTTAACACCTATGTAGTGATTTTTACTGGGGTTTGAATGGTACCTTCTCATCATGTTCAAAGCATACAAGACATTAGGATGAGTACTTATAATGGCATACATGATATATCCAATTGTTGAGCCATATAGAATCTTACTCATGCGCTCTCTTTTATTGAGTGTACTAGGACACTGAGATCTAGAGAAAGTTATACCATGTGGCATAGGCAAGGATTATCCTTTCTTGGAGTCTTGTATACTAAACTTCTTTACCACTTTGTCAATGTATATACATTGGCTTAGGCTGAGCAGTTTTCTAGATATATCTTTATATATCCTAATACCTAACACATAGGCTGCTTCTCCTCAGTTTGTCATAGAGAAAAGTTTCCCTCGCCAAGTCTTCACTGAATGCAGCTAGGGAATGTCAGTCATGATGAGTAGTGTGCCATTTACATATAATGCCAAGAAAACAATAGCACTCTCATTAACCTTCTTGTAGATACAAGGTTCATATTCATTTCTACTAAAACCAAACTTTTTGATTGCTTGATCAAAATGGAGACTCCAACTCTGAAAAGCCTACTTTAGTCCATAAATAGACATTTACAATTTGTACACTTTATTAACATTCTCTAGCATGACAAAACCTTTAGGTTGTGTTATGTACACATCCTTAAGTAATTTCCATTAAGGAAGGTTATTTTGACATCAATTTGCATATCTCATAATCATAGTGTGTAGTAATAAAAAATAAAATTTAGGTGGATTTAAGAATGGCAACTAGTGAACAAGTATCATCATAGTCAATATCATAAGTTTGGTTGAAACCTTTTTACAACCAATCGTCTCTTAAAGGTAATCACATTACCATCCATGCCAGTTTCCTTCTTGAAAACCCATTTCCACCCTATGGGTTTTACCCTTTCAGGTAGATTAACCAAAGTCCATACTTGGTTCTCATACATGGATTTCTTCTCAAACTTGATGGCCTCTAGCCATTTTTCAGGGTCTGGTCCTGGGATAGCTTCTTTGTAAGTTGTGACCACATCTTGATCCATGAAAATCACATCATCAGTATGAGTCATGAGAAATCCATATCCCTTGGGCTTATACCAAATCCTACCAGATCTATATGGGCACTATGTTATAGGAACAGGCTCCTGAACCACAACATCTTTTGGTGTCTTCTTAGGTTCCATCTTGGGTTAAATATCCTCTTATTATTGTCAAGTTTGTTAGAGTTATACTTGTCTCCCAATGGTTCCTTTAGAGATAAACACTTTCCCCAGAAAGACTCTAGTTCGAGCAACAAACACTTTCTGCTTAGAAGGATTGTAGAAATTGTAAACCTTTGTTTGTTTAGGATACCCAAAAAAATGACATTTATGAAATTTGGGCCTAGCTTGTCCAAGGATTGATATTTCATGTAAGCCTCACAACCCCAAATCTTCATAAAAGATAGACTAGGATGCCTCCCACTCCATATCTCATACAGCACCTTTTGAACTAATTTAGATGGAACTTGGTTTAATGTAAAAGCAGTTGTCTCTGGAACATGTCCCTAAAAGGAGTTTGGAAGGTCAACTTGACTCATCATAGATCGAACCTTATCTAACAGAGTTTGATTTCTCTTTTAAGATACACCATTCCACTGAGGTGAACCAGGTGGAATGAGTTGTGATACTATACCACCCTCATTTAGATAGTAAAAAAATTCTCAGCGCAAGTATTGTCCACGCTGATATGATTGAAGTACTTTGATACTCTTAGTGAGTTGGTTATGTATGTCATTTTTGAATTCTTTAAACCAAAGGATTCTAACTTGTTTTTCATTAGGTACATATAGCCATATCTACTGAAGTCATCAGCAAAAGTAAAAAAGTATTGAAGACTTTCTCTAGCATGTGTGGATATAGGGCCACGTGCATCACTATATATGAGTCCTAGAAAGTCATTGGCTTTTTCACTTTATGTGGCGGAATAGGGCCCTAGTGCCATGATTTGCTAACACTGGTAGGCTCTTTAGGAACTATGATCCCACTTAAGTTACAATTGACTAGTTATTACTCATGAAGTATCTTAAATCATTACATGCAACTAGCTACTTAGCCTACCTTGCATAGGAAATATAAATGCATTGTCCTAGCCATACGATAACAATAAATTAAAAATACAAAGAAAATTGTGGCACACTAGTTCATAAAGCATAAGTGAAAACTAGCCAAGAGATAAAAACTTTAGTTGCTTTAACTTCAAGTAACAACTATGTGCTTACATCTCAAACTTCTATGCACGTAAGTGTAACCCTAAAGTTATACACACCAATGGACACTAGGAGAGGCTATCTCATTATATGAAAATACCATACATTTAGAAGAAGCAATTTATATCAATTAAGATCCATCCTTAGCTTTTCACCGAAGTAAGCAAGCTTCAAGTGATTAGCCATACTTTCCTTGTACTCACTTAGCCTTAAACAATAAGGCAAACACTTTAGTCAGTACTAGCTTATGCCTTCCCAACTAAACTTTGCTTTAAACCAACTAAACTTAACTTCAAACCAACTAAACTTAGCTTTAACAGTTGCCCCTTACTAACTGTTAAGCCTTACTAGCCCACTTGGTACTTGCACAACACTTAAGGGATGAGTAGTCAAAAGTAATCAGTAAGGGATTTGGCACCTCTAGGGGGAAACAAATGCAAGCATGTAATCAACACAAGCACACACACACACACACATATATGTATATATGTACACTTATAACATACAGAAAACAAGCAACCAACAACATTACTGAAAGAGTAGCTCTTGTATCAAAAAGCACTCTAACACTACCGTTCTGAAATGTAAAATAACCTTGAACGGCGGCTGGTTCTCTGGTCACCTGACTCACCAGGGCAAAAAGCCTCGGCTCAACTGCTGTTGTGGCCACACCTGGTCTATTTCCTATGGCAAGGGGTACAGGGGGTAAATTCTTGGGCGGACCTGGCAAAGGTCGAGCCCTCGGGCATTCTCTCGCCCAATGTCCTTTCTAGCCACAGATATTGCAAATATCTGCCCCCAGTGTACATGGTCTTCCACAATGAAACCGTTTGCACCTAGGACATAAGCTCGTCTTCTTTCTCTTGAATAGACCTTGGCTTTCAACCATAGGTCATTTCTCGGCACTATTTCCTAGGTTGGCTGATCCAACCTCCACCTTTTTACTAGGTGTCCTTGAATCATCAAATTCCTGTTCTAAGGCTAATGCTTTCTGGACCACTTGGAGATAGCTTCTAATATCCACTATCACCACATACCTCCTAAGCACGGGTTTCAAACCTTGAAAAAACTTCTTAGCCTTCAACTCATCATTACCAACCATGTACGGAGTGTACCGAATAAGTGAGTTATAGCGCTGCTCATACTCCCGCACAGACATTTCTCCCTGCACTAGGTTCTTAAACTGAATCCTTCTTTGGTCTTCTGCAGCCTCATTGATATATTCCTATTTGATCTTCTTCTCGAAGTCTGACCACTTGAGCACCTTTTTCTTCTGCTCTGGTTGGGTACCATTACTCTTCCTCAGCATCTCCACCGCATCATCCCACCATAAACTAGTTGATTATCCCTGGAAGCCCTATGAAAGTTGGTCTCACGATGGTTGCAATTGGCTAGTTGTATATGTGTGTGGATTAAAATCCCATGATACTAGTTGATTATCCTAGGATATGCAAGATGCATGCTTTTCATGCTTTGACTCAAATTAATAAAAACACAAAACATTAACTTGGCCAAATAATCTCTATAGAAAATGAGTACAAATAGTCAAAGCATACAAAATCAACATTTCTATGAATTTACTACACATAACAACTCGTGGGAGAATTCACACATAGAGTAGACTAATGCCCTCACCCAATAGCAACCTTAGAGTCTAGAAGTTTTCATAACATAGACTGTGGAGGCAACTAGAGTACTGTATATATACAAGCCTCAACTGAGATCTTCTTGATCTAACTCCCACCTTGGATATGAATCCCAGTGGCGAGTCTCAAAATCCCTTTGTCCAAGTGATACTAGGCTCTACAGCCAAAAGAATGCTCTAGTTACTACCGTTACTTGACCAACAAACTACTCAAGCATACTCATGTAGACTAGAATCACAAGGATTCTCAAGTGCAATACCTGTGCACAAAAAGCCACTACTACAATAACCCCCAATGGTTATCCGATCCAACAACTTCTGAATCTGCACAACATAACTAGGGAGTGAGAACATAGCATTCTCAGTAAGGGGTCTTTAGTGTACCTGTAAGAAAATTACTAAGGACACCACATAAGATAACATATGTAACCTGCTGTCAGCTCATACAGCCTGAGGGTCTAATATATGCATATATTTAGGTCCCTTGAGACCTTTCCTCATCCTTGTCCTTAAACTACAAGGCATTACCTTGCCTACTAGCAAGTTGTCGTGCCCTAAACTGCCCCTAGCCCATTCGGTCCCAATTATGTAAAACATGCAACGGAAGTTTAATTAAACCAAAGGGGCTTTTGTTACTCACTAAGACTTATGGGCACGAACCCCAGGATACTTACTGGTACTAGCTTGTTGTGTTCTTATTAAAGATTTAAGTTTAAGTGCTCTTGGAAACAAACTAGCACCTACCTGGATTTCATGTGTTCATTTTCAGTGTATTTACCAAGCTTTAGCCAAGGTTATGCATGGCAACCAAAACACCAACTTAAGTTTGAAAACTTTTTTTCATGCATATGCTTCGCATGCTTATATATTTTGGTGTTCACTAGTGCACGTAATCTCTTAATGCTTTTATAAGCAAACTAATGCTTCGGCATACATTAATTCACATATGTGCACCTATTCTCCTTATTAGCCAATCTTTACACATGCATCCAAATTTCATGCTTTTCCAAGTTTTCTTGCATGTTCATCTTAGTGTGCACATACTTAACCAAACATAGCATGCTTTCACATAAAAATGGGCTTATGGGCCTTTTCCGTACTTAACATGCATACGGCCCAAAATTAACAAGAACATATTCAACTTTGCCCAAATTCTTAGTTAGGCCCATTACACACATTTAATCCCAATTTACACTTGCTTCCAGTTTTCATGAAAATCATACTTCCATAAAACATGTATGGGCCTTGGTAAGTCCACCAAGCAATAAAAGCACCCAAAGTGTCCATTGTCCATATTACAAGCCCAAAATACTAAGTTTGGCCGAATTTTAGCTAAGTCCATAAATTTGGTCATTTAACTAAGACCAACTATTACATGCTTAAAAGCAAGCCATATTCCAAAGAACACAAATCCACCTTAAGATGTTGTTCCCACAGTTTCTAGACTCATAGTCCTGCACACGAAGTCCACATTTTATTAGCTTGATTTTCAAGCAACTAAAGATAAGTACTTAGAATAATTTGAGCAAATACTATTTGTATACTCAACCTTAACTCCATAGAAAGAGTACTTAGGACTCTTAGCTCAATCTTTTGAGCACACTTTTACCTACAAAAGTAGAGTAGGGCGGGTGAGTTTGAAAACTCAATAAGGATTCTGTATGGCTTCCAAAGCCTAACGTATGGCCTTTAAGGCCTAACATATGCCAAGAATGTAATGGAAATAATTATTCCAAGTTCCTGAAAAGAAAACATAAAGACAAAGAAAACACAAAGATACATACATATACAATAATAATCGAAATCAGGGGTTAGCATGCACAACAAATTCATAGAAGCATGCAAACACACGCCACTTAAAACCTTGATTTACAGAAGGGCAGCAAGCATCCCTCAAGTTTTATTTTATTAATTTCACATACTTTTCATTTTTGAAGATCTCACTTAGCATAGGAATTTAAGGTGGCCTACTTAAATCCTAGCCCATAATGCTTGCTTACTTAACTTAGCCCATGAGCGATACAGAATTGCCGAAGCAATAATTTAACTTATGCCCTCTTAGCACACCTAGGATCATATGGTTCTTTGACCATCATCTAGGGGTCCAAATACTCAAAGAGTATAGGAGTCCTTACCAATACCGAAAGCTTCTTAGAAGCTTGTTTTCCTTCGGTTTCCTTGCTTGTTGATTCTAGAAGTGTTTTTCTAGCACAAGAACTAAAATGGCCAAATAAATTAGTAATCCATAAAATACCAAGAACAATTGGTAATTATCTTAAAGAAATCAAAATAGCAAGAATACATGGTTCACACTTATGAAACCTCGACTAGGAGGTGAGACCGAATTTTGTGTGCTTGATGTTCTTCAATTTTTCTTCTTGATTCTTCCTCCCAATGAGTTAGAAGCTCATTTATATAAAGAGCCCCTTGAGAAGAGGTTAAACCCACCAAGAAAGAGAGGTGGCCGAAACTTCCTCCTTCAATTTCTTGGTATTCTTTGCTTGATTCTTGCTCTTTATGGCTTTAGAGCATGAATTCTACCAAGAACACTTGGTTTTAATTTGAGGAAGGCTATGATAATGATATGGAAGAATGTTTAGAGCAAGAAGATAGTTAGAAAATCTTATGGAATGGTAAGAACTTGTATGGCCAAAAATGATAGAGAAGGAGAGAAGACTTGGAAGTGTTTGAGTTGTTTGGAGGTGAAAGAGTGTAAAATGAGTGGGAGAATGAAATGAATTGTTTTGAAAGTGTTGTGGGCATGTGATGGCCGGCCATATGGAGGGGGAGTGAGAGAAAATCATGTGATTCACATGGAGACAAAGTGGGAGACAAGTTGGAGACAAATTAGAAGAGTTGGGTGAATTTGTCAAAAGTAGGGGACACATAGGTGTAGAAAAGAATCCTAAGTGATGACTTGGATGGAGGTGGATTAAAATAATGGGAAAATGGAGGCAGGTGGCAGCCATGGCATCCAATGCCTTTAAAACTGGCTAATCCCCCCTTAGTCCCTCAATTCTTCGCATTTGAGCAATTGAGCCCAACCACCAAAAGTCCTTTTTATTCAATTGAGTTCCTTACTTTAAATTTTCACCACTAATTCTCTTGGCCTAAGCCAAGCTTATTTTCAAGAGTGTTCATCACTCATTTATGCCCATGCCATACTTAATTTAATGTCTCCTCAAATTAATTGAGCTAAATTTCCAAATTAGGAAAATTCTTTGGCTCCCAATCCACTTACCTCGGGACTTGATCAGTTTGGATTGTTCGGGCATTACACAAGCTGTGCTTGCCAGCCTAACTAGTGATAAATCATCAATTGAACCTCTCCCTTAGTATGTTATGTAGAGGAATTATGGTGTCACTATTGTAGACTAGGTCATTTATACCTTGTAGACTAGGTGCACTAAGGTTTCACCTTGCAACCTCGTGGCTACGGCACTGCTACGTCGCCAAGGGTTCTAAACCTTTCACCCAGGCTAATGGTACTTGGTTATGCTCATTTGCAACTAGTTTCCTTCCTTATGGCTCAAGCAACCATAAAATCTTTCAAGCCTTAAGGAAACTCTTAAGTCTTGAGGGACTTTCAAAAGTCTCGGAGCACCCCCAACATACTTAGGCCCAAGGCACCCTAAGAACCCCTTTAGGTCTCACCTCGATCACCTTAGCAAAATGTGAGAAATTCTGCCATCTTGCCTGTGGCGATGCATCGCCAACTGTTGGTGACGCGTTGGCACAGTTGGTAATGTTTGGACCACATTTACATAATTGGCGACACATCGTGAATTGGTGCATGAAATTAGCGACGCGTCGCCAATCTGCAAATTTGCAAAATTGGCACGCATTTTGCTGCTATGAACTTTGGACACTTAGAAAACATAGTAAACATGCTTGGAAAGCCTCCAAATTTCACACACACGTGGACCATATTGCATAGAACATAACCAACTATCATAAGCCAATCAATGATGTCTCATAACATCATCCAAATCCTCTCAAACCTCATAGTCCACCATAATTCAACCAAATCCTCTAACTAATGCTATTGATAGAATTACTCAAATTCTTCAAGCAAACTCATGTCAGTATCATTAATTGGTCTTCAAGTCATAACTTCCTTACCTTAACTCCAAGTAACAAGCAAGAATCAACCTCTTTTCCAATCAACTATGCTCACCAAAATATCACCTAAGTTCCAAACAAAATCATAGACACCAATCATCAAAACCA
The DNA here is from genome assembly GCA_005392925.1 of Aquilaria sinensis. NCBI lineage: Eukaryota > Viridiplantae > Streptophyta > Magnoliopsida > Malvales > Thymelaeaceae > Aquilaria > Aquilaria sinensis. Next base: position 115,869 of record SMDT01000056.1, on the reverse strand, counting down.
TGCTTTCTAACCAAAACCCAGGCTCCAAACTAACCAAATAACATGAATTTAATCAAGAACACATTGATTACCTCGTATCAAAAATAGGGGATGTGAGAAAACACACTTCCGAGTTCCAAACCATGGTTTAATGCTTGAAATGAGCTCCTCCTAGGTTATATACTCTTGATAGCTCTTCTTGGCACCAAGAAATATTGATTTCAAGGTTGAATTAAGAGAAAAATGAGAGTGAGAAGGTTGGAAACGAGATTATGGCAGCCATAGCCTCACTTTCCCCTTCTTAAACCCTCACTTAACCACCAAGCTACCAAAGTATTAAGCTTAATACAATTAAACCCCCATCTTTTGGTACCTAGTTATTCTTGATTAAATTCTTGTTTATTTCTTCCAAGTTTATGTTAAGGTTGAAAGTTAAGTTATAAAAACTCATTTTAACCACTTGGGACCATGCCCGGCTATTCAGGATGCAAAATTACCATTTTGCCCCTGAACCTCATTTAGTGCTTTATCTTCCTCAGAACTTAGTGAACTTTGCCAAACTTCTCTATTCTTGCCATGTAAACTTGAAATTAGGTTCCAAACTTAATTTAGAACACTTTACCTTTTTTGAGAGTGCCTACTACTAGGAGGTCCATAACATAAACACTTTGCCCATAAGTCACTTAAACCGTTATAAGACCTAACAGCTCAATTTAACACCTAGTGCATTTTTCACCCTTAACCTCCACTTTTGGTACAAATGGCTAGAACTACTTATGGTCTTAACTTATTTACCTCAAAACACTTACGCAAATGAAATTTTACTTAAATTATGGTCATGTCACTAACTTGGGCCAAAATTACCATTTTGTCCATTTTGCCCTTTAGGTACCAATTATACTTTGGAACTCAACTTAACTTTACTTAGCTTGCTATCCTTGCTTAATAAAACTTATTTGAGGAAAATAACTTGGGATTTACATACCTTAGCATACAAGTTTGGGGAAGTATTTGGAGAGCCTTTGGATTCTCCCTTCCGTTGAAAATTTGGTCCTCCAAATTTTGATTCTTAACCAAGCACAAGACTTGGATGATAATCTTCTTACACCCTGCTCAGCTTTTCTTACTCATGGTATTTTCCTTACCGTGGTTGCCCATAGCTCCTTAACCATGAGCTCATCTCATGTTCTTAGCTTCTTGACTTGTTGGTCAAAAAACTTCTTAAGTTACTCCTGATGAGACCTCTCCTTGGAGACATTACTTATGGGGTAGACACCTTACTTTGATTCACAAGGCAGATCCTCATACTCCCAATTTTCACTTAAGGCTATGTAACTCAGAGCTAACTTGCTCCATTTTGGCAATTTTCCTCGTTGGGGTACTTTTGGGAGTACTTAGTCTCCTACTTTGAGCCTTTACCCTTCGTGGGACTTATCACAATCATACACCTCACTTAGGTTTTCTTGCCCTACTTAGGTGTTTCATAGTTACTACCTCTTAGCACTTTTGGCACAATTCAACTTAGTAACACTTGCACCCATCTTAGGCATTAAAGCCACCTTGGGTACATCATTATTTTTATTGCCATTTAGTGTCCCTTAGCACTCGGGACACATTCATTGACATAGCAACTCTTAGACCCAACTTAGGTACTTGGTAGCCGAAGGGCTATCGCCCCCTGAAGGACTTCATGTTGGGTTTTGAGAGCCATATAGCACCACGGAATTTAACCAAAACCCCTCCAGGATCCAAGTGAAATAGGGTAAACCGGGTGTTCAAAAATTTTTATACCTAATTTTCGGTTGAGATCTCTCACTCAACTGTAGAGTCAAATCACAAAACCTGAATAGTTGATGTGTTCAAGCTCTCTATGGTATCCATACGAGCGTCTCAGGATCACCACGCTTCTGCCACATCCCGGCAGATGAATTTCTCTTGCGCTCGCAGTGCTAGCTTGCATCCTTCAAGGAATTGCAATAAAAAAGTGCCGCTGTCCTTTTGGGAGGCTAGGGCAAGGAGACCTTCGAATTTCTCACTAAAAGTTGTATTTATAGTGAGACTCAACTTCCAAGCCTAATGGGTTTCAAAGCCCTAATCCAATTAGGCTTTAATTTTGAGCTTAATAATGGCTTAACTATTGGGCTCATTATTAATACGAAATTATTGTGAAACCAAAACCCAAATTATTAGCTCATGCACTCTAATGATCCAAATAGCTCTATTTTTGTGACCCAATAGGCTTTTACCACATTGGCAATGATCATAAATCACATTTATGATCATAAGCAACGAGCGGTGCCTGGCAACACATCATTGCTACCCAAGTGACAAGATTGTCGGTGATTCGACTAAACCTTTATGATCATCACCGATATATGCCATTGTCTCTTTGTCCAAGATATCAAGACTAACCACGAGACATGGAATGTGTCACTCTTGTATAGCTCAATCTTTTTGATGTGGTCCGCGCGGAGCCAGCATCTGATGTGGTCCGGTTAGGCGGAGCCAGCATCTCCACTGTGTTTGCCGTGGGCAGTAAGGGGTCCCGGAGTTGCGAAAAGAAGGCGTCCAAGGTGGATTGCCTTAGAGGATGGGCCGGCAGCTTCTTGGTCCCGTGGTAGGTGAGGACGGGAGGTACCTCCGGTGCGGGGAAGAGCCCGGAACAATGGTACCTCAGGGAGACCTGGCTAAAACACTCAGAAAACAAGGGTTAGGAGGCCCCCGAAATGATTTTCTAGGGGGAACCTCCGATGCCCAAGTCAGTGCTTAAAGAGAGAGAGAATGGCGTAGTAATAAGCACAAGAGGCGCTTGGCCGGGGGAGATCCTTCTGAGGGTTGGAGGGAAGAGTATTCAGGCGAAGAGAGGAGGGCGTCCTCTATTTTCCAGCCTTTCTGTCCCTTTTTCTTTCCCAGAAGACAGCCCAGCCCCCCCTTTCTATGACCGTTTTCCTTGTATAAAAGAAGGGGGTGACCCCTTTGGATTATGACACGTGTTCAACACGTGTATGGTCGGATGGTGTACTTCCGGGCATGGAGGACCCTAGCCACCTGTAGGCTCCTCGGGCCGCGAGCTGTAGCCCTTCGGGATAGGACATTAGACTGCGACGGCGTGCCAGAGCGTGCCTGAAGGTGGCGTATCAAAGTGTGCCTGAAGGTGGCATATCAGAGATGTAAGTGACCGGAGTGTCAGAGACTCCTTAATTGCTCTTACCGTACAACTGAGGTCCCTCTGGTGGATGTCTTGCTTCAGGATGAGGGGCCTTCTCCTGGAGTCAGGCTAGTACTTTGGCAGTTCCATCTTCGAGGGGCTTTCTCCCGTAGACGGTGGTCGATCCTTCTCCCTCGAAGCTGGTTTTGGCGAGCTACCGAGGTCGTATGCCCCAGGTGTATGACTTCCTTTACTCTGGAGTCCTTTCTGAGGTTGCAGACCTCAGGTGTCTGGCTCCCTCTTTCCCGTGGTGGGTAGGTGGTCAGGGTGATAGCACTTTGGCTATCACATGCCCCCATTGGAAATCTGAAGTGAAGACTTTGGCAAGTAGCCCTTCTGGCGTCCGTCTTGTGCTTAACTTGGCAGTTTTGTCAGGACGCCCTCATGGACTCCCGGAGGTCCACGTAGTACGATGTCCATTTTTGGTTGAACAGGGCGGCACTGAACCTTGAATCCTTGGCCTCTTGGACTTCATGCTTGGAGTACAAAGTCGGCAGGGGAGGCACTTCACTTTTTAGGTGATAAGCCCTGTTCGGACAGGTGTCGCCTATCCACCTTTCGGTATTGTTGAGATTCCCAACTCGTTCACTTTTCCTGCCATAGGCTAATGGATCGATGCGTCTTGAAACTAGGTGTGTCAGTCTCAAGCAATGTGCCCGAGTTTTTGGGATGCCAAAAAATGTGTCCTTGTTTATGAGGATAGGTGACACATGGCTGCCATCAGCTAGGATGGGCACATCTTTTCATGCACGAGGAGCAATTATGGCGACGCTTCACCTTCACACAGCAGTTATGACGGCCTCTTGGTTGCCTTTTCTCGATCTATAAAAGCCTTCCTCCTGTCATACTCTTCACTTGTGTTTCTTTACTCTCGCTTTGCTCTTGCTTTTCCTTCATTTTTTGCTGCGCTCTTAGCGGTGGAGCGATTTCCGGTGATCTTTCACGACAGCGTCCTCAAACCCAGACTTTGGCAAGTCTTTTGGTGGGTTCTAACTTCTAGAGTTCCTTTCATTTTTTGCTTTTCTTTTCGCTTCCCGAAGTCATTTTTCTATCAACCATGCCAATTCCCGAGAGCTGGCAACCTCTTATGTCTCACCCTCGTTGCACCACTCTTGAAAAATTAGAAAAATGGAAGACCAAATTTTTCCTTCCCTCTTATGCCATCACAAGGTTACCTCGCCTTGGCCAGTTTTGCTTTATGAATTGAGGTGACGAGGTTACCATCTTCTGAGCCCAACTGAAGGCCGGACTTCGGTTTCCTCCTGTGAAGATGATTTGTGACTTTTGCCAATTTCATGGCATAGCCGTGAATCAGCTTCCTCCGAACTCATACTGCTATTTTAATGCCTTTCTCTGCATGTGTGGGATCTTCGGGGTAGAAGCCCATTTCATCCTGTTCATGCAGTACTATAAGCTCTATCCGATTCCGAAGGGTGGCTTTTTCATGCTACCTCAGGGATCTAGGAGCAAGAAATTTATGTTCACCTTCGCTACCAAGGATAGCTGGCGAGGGTGGCAAAAGAAGTTCTTCTTCCTGAAGGTGGCGGAGGCCTGGTCGCACGTGTCGACTAAGTGGGCTCGGGGAAAGCTGGAGGCGGATGTCACAGACCCCAGGAAGTTGCTGACTCCTGAGTTGGCAGCTAGGTTTGGGGACTTTGACAGACGAATCCATGCTGTCGCCGACTGGGATGCCGAGGTCCCTCTACGCTCTCTCTACCCTTTCCCGATCATGTGGAAACTCATGACCGAGGACGCCCTTCGGGAGCTGGGGGTGGTTGCGGAGCATAAGATGGATCTCGGCATGCCAGCTCCTGCTACCGAGGGGAAGAACTCTTGGCTGGTGAGGCTCCTTCGGAGCGAGCTCACTTTTGAATCCTTTTTTGAAAGTAAGTATCTTTCAAAAAAATTTCAGCATAAGTGCCTGTGGACTTAAACTGATTTTTTCTCTCTTTTTCAGAGATGGGCGACGAGTCTGCCACCTACTATAGATCTATCTTCCTTGGTCAGTCCAACAAGGGAGAACAAACGAAGAAGAGGCGCAAGGCTTCTGGGGGTGAGCCGTCTTCTGCCAAGAAGACAAAGAAGGCTTCTGGTGGTGGATCATCTTCCGCCAAGAAGACCAAGAGGGCCATGAAGACCAAGAGGGACACCCCTCCTCCCTCCGCAAAGGACGTTTCAGAGGCGGGCGATGTCACTGCAACCTCAACCGAGGTTGCAACTTTTTCCCAGCCTGAAATGGCCTGGGGGCTTTTGCTGAGGTGGCCATTCCTGTGCCTCTGAGTCCCGCCATGTCGGCCGATTTGTTGGGCTATTCGGAGGATCTTCCTGTTGAAGAATTAGAGAAACGTCGAAGAGCCAAGGGCAAAGATGTTGCTGCCAACATGGAGAAGGTTGGTGACTCTGATGACGACTGTGCCGAAGTCGCGGCAGGTTTGTCTATTTTCTCCTGCAATCTCACATTTTTTATAACCAAGGAAATATAACCAAGGAAAATTTAAATGATGAGATGTTTTTTTTTTAAGAGGATTTGGCGCCCCTGCCTTGGAAGATTGAGCACTCTCGAAGGCGGGATCTTCAGGAATCCCACGTCCTGAAGGGAAAAGTCCCTAGGGAGCCGTTCTGGTCTTTCACGGAGGACATGAACTTGTTCTCCAAGGACTCCCGGGAAATGGCTCCCCAAATGGCGAGGGGCGTGCTTACTCAGGCATCCTTCAAGGCAGTTGCTGAGGAGTGTGCCTCCGAGGATGCCCTTGCAGCAAAAGTTTCACAACATGCTGCTCAGGTAACCCTTCAGGCTTCTCACTTTTCCTTCCACTTTTCTGCCTAAGTGCTCTGGCTTTCCTTGTGCAAATTTTCACTAAGTGCCTTTCTTTTTTATAGCTTTTGGCGTGTAGTGGATACCTCCGAGCTTGGGCAGCAAAGCAGTCTTCGGTCCGAGCTTGGGCCGAAGGTAAGTTGGAGAAGGCCAAAGTTTTCTGCGCCAACTTGGTGTTGACGAACACCAAGCAGAGTGAAATATGCAAGGAGAATGTTGCTAGTCTTCGGGAGGAACTCTTAAAGGGCCAAGAGGAGCTCTTGAAGGATTTTTCCAAGAAGATGTCCGACCTTGGTGATAAGTTAATCAGCCTAACTTCGGCCAATGAGGCCCTTCGAAAGGAAAAAGAAGAGGAGTCTTCCCTTTTGGCGAGGGCAATGGCTGAGAATGCCAAACTCCAGGCCGAGGTCGGCTCGCTGAAGGAGAGTTCGGAGGAGAAGAAGATAACCGAGGAGCTAGAGAAGGAGATATCTGACCTTCAGTAAAAGGTTTCGGATCTTCAACATGAGGCAGACGAGTTGGACATTGAAAAAGGTAAAGCTGTCCAGATGTCCAAGGTTGCTTTTCAGGACAGTTTCTGCCTTGCTCGTTACCAAATTCTGAAGAAGTATCCGGACCTCGATCCTTCCTTTCTGGCTGCCCTGGATATTCCCGTGGGGCCTCGGTGGATGTGGTCAAGAGTCGAGTTCCTCAACTTGCCGCCGCTTCCTCCTGCACCGAAGGCTGTGGCGAAGAGCTCAGGAGTCGAAGCTTCCCATAACGCCGGGGTCCCTTAGATATTCTAGGACCTTTGCCTTCTTTTTCTTCTTTGTACTTTCCTTTTTGTAATCTTCTCCTTGTATCAAGGCCTTCTTCAACGGATTAATCTTCATAATTTTGGCTAAGTCTTTGTGAGCTTTTTTGTTTCCCAATTGTCCTGACCACTCTCGGTAAAGGGACTTCGGTACTTTCTTTGCTCGCTTCATCGGCCATTCTTCGGGTGAACTTTCATAGTGAACGAAGTTCCTTTCAGGCAAATTTCAGCCAGTCCTTTGCCGGCCGTGTTCGGTAGACTTGCCCTCTTTTGGGCATATAACCCAACTATCTTCGGAAAGAACAGGAGACTTCCAGGAGTCTATGCTTCAGCTTTGTTCGGCGAACATTCTCATACATGGGAAAACTTTCTGTACTTAGAAAAATTTCTGGCTTGCACCATTTCTTGTCTAAAAATTCTAAGTATAGAATTTCTTTAAAGCGCCCGAGTGCCTTGTACTTTTTTAGTTTTTCTCCTTTCGGTGTTACCAAGCTTGTACTTTTTCAGTTTTTCTCCCTTTTGGACCTCATTTTCAGGACCGAACAGGGCCCTTTCCAGTTTGGCCGAAGTACCTCATGAGGTTCTAATTCGGCTTTTCGGGGGTGAGGTCTTTTTTTCCTTCTTCCTTTTGGCCTATCATGCAGGTTTGCACTTATGGCCACCTTTTGCCGAAAAGGCCTCCTTTCGAGCTCTGCCATTTCTCAGTGTTTGACAACGAGGTTACTTTCTCTTTCATCAAACATCTGTATGCTGGCCGAACTACTTCAAATGGATAATGGCTTTCTGTGCTGGGGATAAGTGAGAAAAGTGTGTTCTCCTTGGTCCCTCGAGGAGTTGTCTGATAACTCCTTGGTACAGTAGGAGGTTTTCCTGGCCACTTTCCCTTTGCATCTCTCAGAGTCCCTCTTTTAAGGCTCTTTTGGACACCTCTGTTTGTCTATTGCTCAGGGACTGAGCTAATGGGCTGAAGTGCCTTTTTATTCTGAGGTCGGTGACGAATTCTTGAAATCCTCTGTCCCTAGACTGGAAATCATCATTGGCCTTTGTCACCGTCGGTGTGCCAAATCAGCATACCTTGTTCTTCTGGGTGAACTTTCTGTGCACCTTTTGCCGGCATGGTTGCTAGAAATTCTGCCTTAGCCACTCAGTAAAGTAATTCTCTGCTTCATATCTTTGGGTGGTGTCTGGAGTGGCTCGGTACAATCTTTCTGAGGTTATCCGCTCCGAAGGCATTCTTCAGGTGTTGGCGTGTCTTTGGCCACTTTCACGCCTCTCGGACGAGTTGTCCTGCACCTTTTTTACCGATATATATTCTAATAATGAAGTTGCGTACCTTTGCCTGTATAGTTTTTCCTTGGTCAGGAAATGTCGTCCGGAATGTCTTTCCACTTTTCTGCCTCTTGATGAGGATTTTCGGGACTTTTTGGTTGTGAGATTCCTCTATGTAGGATCTTCCCACCTTTGGTTGTGAGTCTCCCTTGTTGGTTTCAGCCTTTCTTACTTCTGGGATTTCGGCGATCTAGTTTGCCAGTATCTGGGCACTTATTGCCCTTCTAGGCTTATAGCGGATGTAGTACTCTTTGAGTTCGATGCACCATTTTGATAGTCTTTTTCTGAATGCTCTACTTCTTTTCGCGACGTTGTGCAAAGGCGAGTTACTTCGGACAGCAATAGCGCATCCAGGGAAGTAGAGTTGACATATTTTGCCCATACGTCAAGTTGTAGATGACCTTTCGGGGCAATGGGTTTTGACTTCGTTACCGAGGAGTTGGCAATTCTTTCCCCCGGTGCGGAACTCTTTCGGCGGGGTGGTTTGGGTCATCCCGACCCTGCTTTTCTCGTAGGTCATACTCCGGGGCTTATGCTTCCCGTCGAGGACTCATCTCGTTAGCCTTCGTTTCCCATACTTTTGTGAATTGACGTAAGACTCTCTTCCTATCGAGGTACCGATGGAGAGGGCGTTCGGTCTAAATTTTGCTGCAGCCTTCTTTAGCTTGACTACTGCATCTTTTCAACCACGCTAGAGCATGGGAATTCATGCAGGAAGCCTATGGCGATAGTCAGGGGCCTTTTTCCCTCGGATAGGGAAATTCCTGGTGTCGTTATCCGGTTGCTGGTTGAATTTTTGGCACGGACAGGGATCCTGGGAGTCCCTTTGTCCTTAGAACACCGAGTTTCAACAACGGTGACCTGGGAGTGGTTTCTCACAGACGGCGCCAGAATGATGCGGTTCGCGTGGAGCTAGCATCTGATGTGGTCCGGTTAGGCGGAGCTAGCATCTCCACTGTGTGCAGTGGTGTGGGCAGCAGGGGGTCCCGGAGGTGCGAAAGGAAGGCGTCGAGGGTGGATCGCCTTAGAGGATGGCCGGCAGCTTCTTGGCCATATGGTAGGTGAGGATGGGAGGTACCTCCGGTGCGGTGGAGAGCCCGGAACAGTGATTCCTCAGGGAGACCTGGCTGAAACACTGAGAAAACAAGGGTTAGGAGGCCGCCGGAGTGATTTTCCACGGGGGAACCTCCGACGCCCAAGTCAGCGCTTAAAGAGAGAGAGAATGGCGTAGTAATAAGCATAAGAGGTGCTTGCCTGGGGGAGATCCTTCTGAGGGCTGGAGGGAAGAGTATTTAGGCGGAGAGAGGAGAGTGTCCTCTGTTTTCCAGCCTTTATGTCCCTTTTTCTCTTCCAGAAGAGAGCCCAGCCCTCATTTCTGTGACCATTTTCCTTGTATAAAAGAAGGGTGTGACCCCTTTGGATTATGACACGTGTTCGACATGTGTATGGTCGAATGGTGTACTTCCGGGCACGGAGGACCCTAGCCACCTGTAGGCTCCTCGGGCCGCGAGCTGTAGCCCTTCGTAACAGAACATCAGACTGCGACGGCGTGCCAGAGCGTGCCTGAAGGTGGCATATTAGAGCGTGTCTGAAGGTAGCGTATTAGAGATGTAAGTGACCGGAGTGTCAGAGACTCCTTAATTGCTCTTGCCGTACAACAGAGGTCCCTCTGGTCGATGTCTTACTTCAGGATGAGGGGCCTTCTCCCAGAGTCAGGCTGGTACTTCGGCAGTTCCATCTTCGGGGGGCTTTCTCCCATGGAGGGTGGTCAGTCCTTCTCCCCCGAAGCTGGTTTTGGCAAGCTACCGAGGTCGTATGCCCCAGGTCTATGACTTCCTTTACTTCGAAGTCCTTTCCGAGGTCGCAGACTTCAGGTGTCTGGCTCCCTCTTTCCCGTGGTCGGTAGATCTTAGGTCGAAGAACTACATATACCATGATGAGAAATTCATAAGTCTCCTTGCCTTAGCATCCCAAAAGAATAGCCGCACTCTTATCTTGCAATTCCTTGGAGGACGCAAGCTAGCACTGCGAGCGCAAGAGAAACGCATCTACCGGGACGTGGTGGAAGTGTGGTGATCCCGAGAGGCTCGTATGGAACTATAGAGAGCTTGAACATGTCAGCTGTTCAGGTTTTGTGATTTGACTCTATAGTTGAGTGAGAGATCTCAACCAAAAATTAGGTATCAAAATTTTCGAACACCTGGTTTACCCCCTTTCACTTGGATCCTGGAGGGTTTTGGTTAAATTCTGCTGTGCTCTTTGGCTCCCAAAACCCAACAGTGGTATTAGAGCTACTAGTGAAACACTGAATCGGGATTGAATGTTGAATCGCATGATGTTATGTGTTCGGTTGCTTTCGTCCATGATTAATTAGATTGATTCATGATGCATGAAACCGGAACTCATAATGAACATATGACATATATGAAGAAACGACACTAATTGGTTAATAAGATTAACTCGAAATTGATAGGTATAAGATACCTATATGGATTATGACTCTTGCAATAGTTGCAAAAACCCTAGCTTGGTTCGGATTCGGCCTGTTCGGGTCTCGAGAGTAAGGTATTTTTGGTGGCACGAATGGAGGAGTCTCGGGTGCCTACTTGCTCGAAATAGAAGATCTCGGGCTAAGCAATTGTAAGCCAAATTTTTTGCACCGGGGGGCGTTGCCCCCCTCGCAACCCCCTGGGCAAGGGCGACCTTGCCCTGACCTCAGTGGAACCACCGCCCACTGACCAGCTTGTGGGACCGCCGTATGCGAAGCACCACATAAATAAAAACTGGTTAATCAACTCATGAAAATTGGCATGCATTTGTTGAATGAGATTTGGCATGTTATGCTGATTGATGGTTGAAGCATGGTGCATGGTTATAGCCCTTGATTGGTTGTACTTGTAAATATGGCCTGCGAGTCGTGCCTTCTCTTGTTACTCTCATTGTACATTCTCTTCTCACCTTACTCCCCTCGAATGTAACTTGAGGTTTCTATTATTGATGCAATGTAATTATAGGATCATCCAAGATGGTATGTCCATGGATCATCCAAGGTGGTATGTCCAAGGAGGTGACAACAAAAGGGCAACCAAGAAAGGAAGAGAAGGAGCTTGTGAAGACCCTTTTTCTTTTCTTAGGCTTTTATGATATTCTCATTGGCTTGAGAATATCGCATAGTTTGGGCTATAACCATGTCACGTTTACTTTCTTGTAAGCATGAGATGCATGTTTTATATTTGTATGTGATGCATGTATAAGACAACCGGAGATAACAAATTGGTGAGATCAAAAGAAAAAATCCCTCAAACAAAATATTAAGTCATTAAATGTGATGCCTTCCAAATGTTGGCACTCATCAAGATTTTGATCAACATTAGGTGGGTTTGCCAAAGCAAAGCACCTATGTTCATCTTGGTAAGGCGCGATGGGATAATAGTGATATCCAAATTGCTAACTTTGGGTCTGACTTAACTAAGTCATCCTAATAGGATTAGGGACTTAGAGGCATAGAGTTGGGCTTAAGTTCATGAGATGAGCTTGGACAAGTGTTGTTCACCCAACTATCCAAGAGTTGCATAAGATGCAATTGGCAAGGAGTTGCCTACCTAAATAACTGTAACTTGAGAGAAAAGCCAAAGCTGAATCAGGTTGTGGTCAAATATGGATCTTGGCCCACTAGAATACCTTAGCGCCGAGGTGTTCCGAAATAATATCGAGGGTTATTATTTTGAGGAAAATAGTGGGAGTATCGTTTAATAAAAGTCCTTATTAAATGAATTAAAATACATGGCTCTTAACACTGCATATTTACTATTGTAGATAACCATGGCACAAAACACATCGACACTTTCGTTGTGATCGATCCTTGAGAAGGAAAAACTGAATGGGACCAACTTTCTCAAATGGTACCGAAACTTGAGGATAGTCCTCAAGCAAGAGAGAAAGGCTTATGTCCTAGAGCAGCCCATTCCGAATGAGCCTGCTGCCACTGCTCCAAGAGCTGAAAGGGATGCTCACAAGAGGCATTCTGATGATGCTTTGGATGTTGCATGCCTCATGCTTATTACCATGGAATTTGAGCTTCAAAAGCAACATGAGAACATGGGGGCGTTCGATATGATCGAACATCTCAAAATGCTTTTCCAAGAGCAAGCTAGGCATGAGAGGTTTGAGACCTCTAAGGCATTGTTTCAGTGCAAAATGTCTGAGGGAAGTCCCGTGGGTCCTCATGTGCTCAAGATGATTGGGTACATTGAGAATCTTGAGAGTTTGGGATTTGCTCTTTAGAAAGAGTTGGCTGTTGATGTAGTCTTGCAATCATTGCCTGAAAGCTACAGTCAGTTCATCATGAACTATAACATGAACGACCTTGACAAGTCCCTCCCTGAATTGCTCAACATGTTGAGAACTGCTGAGCAAAACCTTAAGAAGGCTAAGCCCATTTTGATGGTTCAAAAGGGCAAGGGAAAGGGAAAAGCCAACAAGAAGAAGGATAAAGCTAATGGAAAGTCCAATGCTAATTCTTCTTCAGCTGCACTGAAACCAAAGGGTGGTGTGGCAAAGGAAGGGGAGTGCTTCCATTGTAAGCAACCTGGACACTAGAAGCACAACTGCAAGCTCTATCTTGAAGAACTTGCTAAGGAAAAGGGAAGTAAGACTTCCACTTCAGGTATTTTTGTTATAGAGGCTAACTTTTCTACTTCCTCATCTTGGGTATTGGATACTGGATGTGGATTTCACATTTGTGCAAATGTGCAGGATCTAAGTAGAAGTAGAAGATTGGCCCGAGGTGAAGTGGACCTACGTGTTGGAAATGGAGCAAAGGTTGCTGCCTTAGCCGTAGGGACTTATGTTCTCACTTTACCTAGTGGATGAGTTTTAGAATTAGACAACTGCTACTTTGTGCCTACTATTAGTAGAAATTTGATTTCTGTTTCTTGTTTGGACAAGAAAGGTTTTTCATTTATAATAAAGGACAAATGTTGTTCTATTTATTTGAATGAAATATTTTATGGTAATGCTCAACTTAGCAATGGGTTGTATGTTCTAGACCTCGAAGATCTAATCTATAATGTGAATACCAAGAAGGTCAGATTAAATGATTCAAACTTGACCGATCTCTGGCACTGTCGCTTGGGCCATATAAATGAGACCCGCATATCCAAGCTCCATAAGGATGGACTCTTGGACTCATTTGATTTTAAATCATATGAGACATGTGAGTCATGTTTGTTGGGCAAGATGACCAAAGCCCCATTCACAGTGCAAAGTGAAAGGGCTAATGACTTACTAGGCCTCATACATAGTGATGTATGTGGCCCTATGTCTACACAAGCTAGAGGAGGTTTCCAATACTTCATTACTTTCACTGATGACTTCAGTAGATATGGCAAATGGATGCAAAACTGCAATCCTAAACGGAAAGCTACTTGAGGATGTGTACATGACACAACCTGAGGGTTTTGTCACTCCTGAGAATGCCCATAAAGTGTGCAAATTGCAAAGGTCCATTTATGGACTAAAGCAAGCTTCTCGAAGTTGGAATCTTCATTTTGATGATGCAATCAAAGAGTTTGGTTTTATCAAAAATGAAGATGAACCTTGTGTCTACAAGAAGGTTAGTGGGAGCACTATTATCTTCTTAGTGTTGTATGTAGATGACATACTACTCATCGGGAATGACATTCCTGAGCTACAGTCTGTGAAGACTTGGCTAGGGAAATGCTTCTCTATGAAGGACTTGGGTGAAGCAGCCTATGTGTTAGGCATCAGGATCTATAGAGATAGATCTAGAAAGCTTCTTGGCCTAAGTCAAAGTACATATATTGACAAGGTGCTAAAGAGGTTTAGCATGCAAGATTCCAAGAAAGGATTCTTGCCCATGTCACATGGTATCACTCTTTCTAGATCTCAGTGTCCGAGTACGACCGAGGAGAGAGAGCGCATGAGTAAGATTCCATATGCCTCAGCAATTGGATCTATCATGTATGCCATGATATGTACTCATCCCCATGTCTCATATGATTTGAGCATGACGAGTAGGTACCAATCGAACCCTGGTGAAAGTCACTGGACAGCTGTTGAAAATATCCTTAAGTACTTACGAAGGACTAAGGATGCATTCTTGGTCTTTGGAGGTGAAGATCAGCTCGTTGTAAGGGGTTACACCGATGCAAGCTTCCCATCCGATAAGGATGATTTTAGATCGCAATCTGGTTATGTGTTTTGTATTGGTGGTGGTGCTGTGAGCTGGAAGAGTTCAAAGCAAGAGACAGTAGCTGCCTCTACAACAGAATCTGAGTACATTGCCGCCTCTGATGCTGCGATTGAGGCAGTTTGGATCAAGAAGTTCATCACTGAACTTGGGGTGGTTCCAAGCATTGTCGACCCGATAGAGCTCTATTGTGACAACAATGGAGCAATCGTACAGGTTAAGGAACCTCGATCTCACCAGCGATCCAAACACATACTCTGACGCTATCATCTCATCAGGCAGATCATCAAGAGGGGTGATGTAAGGATATGCAGGACTTCAACAGACAGCAACATTGCTGATCCACTGACAAAGCCCCTTACGCAGCAGAAGCATGATAGCCATTTTAGGTCCATCGGTATTAGATACATGGATGATTGGCTTTTAGTGCAAGTGGGAGATTGTTAGTGTTGTGCCCAAAAAGCCAATCATGAGATGATTGTATTTTTGCACATTGAGTCATGATATTTTATTTAGGCATTAATCCAGCAATTTTGTTTGTTGTTTTGTTTCTATGTAACGTAATAAACATAATTGTAACCCTAGAATAATGATATTCTTAAACGTCCCTAGTCTAGTATTATTGTGGAGTGGGTTGCAATAATACATAATGACTAGCATATGTGGAGACTAATATGAGATATGTAGTCTACATATGGGTACAAGTTGGAGAACTTGTGTACTGGACCGACCCACCATGAGAACACTTCATGGATCGTTATATGAGTGTCATAAGTGATTCTCATAGTGATCATGGTATATGTAGTCCTTCGACCTAAGATCATCAAGGTTCCCTACATGTGAGTCACATACTTTGATACTTTCCTTTGTTGCTCGTAACTGAGTGAACTTGAAGGAGGTCATTGGGTATGTCACATATCATGCGGAGGGATTTGTATGATCAAGATGGGATTTGTCCCTCCTATGTAACGGGAGTGATATCTTCGGGCCCCTTGATAGAGTGAGACTTAGAAAATGCATGGCCATGCTCCGATGAGTTGATATACGATATCAAAGTCATCAGTTTAAGTTGGTCTACTCAGTAATCAAGAAACCAAAGATTGGGCTATATGAGAGTGACACATTCCATGTCTCATGCTTAGTCTTGATATCTTGGAGAAAGGGACAATGGCATATTTCGGTGATGATCATAAAGGTTTAGTCAATTCACCGACAATTTTGTCACTTGGGTAGCAATGATGTGTTGCTAGACACCGCTCATTGCTTGTGATCATAAAAGTGATTTATGATCATTGCCAACATGGCAAGAGCCTATTGGGTCGCACACATAGAGCTATTTGGATAATTTGAGTGCATGGGCTAATTATTTGGGTTATGGTTTCACTTTAATTTCATATTAATAATGTGTTAGTGTTGTTCCCAAAAGCCAGTCATGAGATGATTGTATTTTTGCACATTGAGTCATGATATTTTATTAAGGCATTAATCCAGCAATTATGTTTGTTGTTTTGTTCCTGCGTAACTTAACAAACATAATTGTAACCCTAGAATAATGATATTCTTAAAAGTCCCTGGTCTAGTATTGTTGTGGAGCGGGTTGCAATAATACATAACGACTAGCATATGTGGAGACTAATATGAGATATGTAGTCTACATATGGGTACAAGTTGGAGAACTTGTGTACTGGACCGACCCACCATGAGAACACTACATGGATCGTTATATGAGTGTCATAAGTGATTCTCATAGTGATCAGGGTATATGTAGTCCTTCGACCTAAGATCATCAAGGTTCCCTACATGTGAGTCACATACTTTGATACTTTCCTTTGTTGCTCGTAACTAAGTGAACTTGAAGAAGGTCATTGGGTATGTCACATATCATACGGAAGGATTTGTATGATCAAGATGGGATTTGTCCCTCCTATGTAACGGGAGCGATATCTTCGGGCCCCTTGATAGAGTGAGACTTTGAAAATGCATGGCCATGCACGGATGAGTTGATATGCGATATCAATGTCATCAGTTTAAGTTAGTCTACTCAGTAATCAAGAAACCAAAGATTGGGCTATACGAGAGCGACACATTCCATGTCTCGCGCTTAGTCTTGATATATTGGACAAAGGGACAATGGCATATATCGGTGATGATCATAAAGGTATAGTCGAATCATCGACAATCTTGTCACTTGGGTAGCAATGATGTGTTGCTAGACACCGCTCATTGCTTATGATCATAAATGTGATTTATGATCATTGCCAACATGGCAAGAGCCTATTGGGTCGCACACATAGAGCTATTTGGATCATTAGAGTGCATGGGCTAATTATTTGGGTTATGGTTTCACTTTAATTTCGTATTAATAATGGGCCAAGGAGTTGAGCCATTATTAAGCCCGAAATTAAATCCTAATTGGATTAGGGCTTTGAAACCCATTAGGCCTGGAAGTTGAGTCTCACTATAAATACAACTTTTAAGTGAGAAATTCGCAGGTCTCCTTGCCCTAGCCTCCCAAAAGGACAGCCACACTCTTCTCTTGCAATTCCTTGGAGGACGCAAGCTAGCACTGCGTGCGCAAGAGAAACGCATCTGCCGGGACGTGGTGGAAGCGTGGTGATCCCGAGAGGCTCGTGTGGATACCATAGAGAGCCTGAACACGTCAACTGTTCAGGTTTTGTGATTCGACTCTACAGTTGAGTGAGAGATCTCAAGCGAAAATTAGGTATGAAAATTTTCGAACACCCGGTTCACCCTGTTTCACTTGGATCCTGGAGGGTTTCGGTTAAATTCTGCTGTGCTGTTTGGCTCCCGAAACCCAACATAATGGGCCAAGGAGTTGAGCCGTTATTAAGCCTGAAATTAAATCCTAATTGGATTAGGGTTTTGAAACCCATTAGGCCTGGAAGTTGAGTCTGACTATAAATACAACTTTTAAGTGAGAAATGTTGGGTTTCGGGAGCCAAACAGCGCAGCGGAATTTAACCGAAACCCTCCAGGATCCAAGTGAAACGGGGTAAACCGGGTGTTCGAAAATTTCATACCTAATTTTCGGTTGAGATCTCTCACTCAACTGTAGAGTCGAATCACAAAACCTGAACAGTTGACGTGTTCAGGCTCTCTATGGTATCCACACGAGCCTCTCGGGATCACCACGCTTCCACCACGTCCCGGCAGATGCGTTTCTCTTGCGCACGCAGTGCTAGCTTACGTCCTCCAAGGAATTGCAAGAGAAGAGTGTGGCTGTCCTTTTGGGAGGCTAGGGCAAGGAGACCTGCGAATTTCTCACTTAAAAGTTGTATTTATAGTGAGACTCAACTTCCAGGCCTAATGGGTTTCAAAGCCCTAATCCAATTAGGCTTTAATTTCGGGCTTAATAATGGCTCAACTCTTGGGCCCATTATTAATACGAAATTATTGTGAAACCATAACCCAAATAATTAGCCCATGCACTCTAATGATCCAAATAGCTCTATGTGTGTGACCCAATAGGCTCTTACCACGTTGGCAATGATCATAAATCACATTTATGATCATAAGCAATGAGCGGTGTCTAGCAACACATCATTGCTACCCAAGTGACAAGATTGTCGGTGATTCGACTAAACCTTTATGATCATCACCGATATATGCCATTGTCCCTTTGTCCAAGATATCAAGACTAAGCACGAGACATGGAATGTGTCACTCTCGTATAGCCCAATCTTTGGTTTCTTGATTACCGAGTAGACCAACTTAAACTGATGACATTGATATCATATATCAACTCATCCAAGCATGGCCATGCATTTTCTAAGTCTCACTCTATCAAGGGGCCCGAAGATATCACTCCCGTTACATAGGAGGGACAAATCCCATCTTGATCATACAAATCCCTCCGCATGATATGTGACATACCCAATGACCTCCTTCAAGTTCACTCAGTTACGAGCAACAAAGGAAAGTATCAAAGTATGTGACTCACATGTAGGGAACCTTGATGATCTTAGGTCGAAGGACTACATATACCATGATCACTATGAGAATCACTTATGACACTCATATAACGATCCATGTAGTGTTCTCATGGTGGGTCGGTCCAGTACACAAGTTCTCCAACTTGTACCCATATGTAGACTACATACCTCATATTAGTCTCCACATATGCTAGTCTTTATGTATTATTACAACCCGCTCCACAATAATACTAGACTAGGGACGTTTGAGAATATTATTATTCTAGGGTTACAATTATGTTTATTACGTTACGCAGAAACGGAACAACAAACATAATTGCTGGATTAATGCCTTAATAAAATATCATGACTCAATGTACAAAAAATACAATCATATGATGATTGGCTTTTGGGCACAACACTAACAATCTCCCACTTGCACTAAAAGCCAATCATCCATGTATCTAATACCGATGGACCTAGAATGGTTACCATGCTTCTGCTGCGTAAGGGGCTTTGTCAGTGGATCAGCAATGTTGCTATCTGTCGAAGTCCTGCATATCCTTACATCACCCCTCTCGATGATCTCCCTGATGAGATGATAGCGTCGGAGTATGTGTTTGGATCGCTGGTGAGATCGAGGTTCCTTAGCTTGTGCGATTGCTCCATTGTTTTCACAATAGAGCTCTATCAGGTCAGTAATGCTTGGAACCACTCCAAGTTCAGTGATGAACTTCTTGATCCAAACTGCCTCCTTCGCAGCATCAGAGGCAGCAATGTACTCAGATTCTGTTGTAGAGTCAGCTACTGTCTCTTGCTTTGAACTCTTCCAGCTGACAGCACCACCACCAATACAAAACACATAACCAGATTGTGATCTAAAATCATCCTTATCAGATTGGAAGCTTGCATCGGTGTAACCCCTTACAACGAGCTCATCTTCACCTCCAAAGACCAAGAATGCATCCTTAGTCCTTCGTAAGTACTTAAGGATGTTCTTAACAGCTATCCAGTGACTCTCACCGGGGTTCGATTGGTACCTACTCGTCATGCTCAAAGCATATGAGACATCGGGACGAGTACATATCATGGCATACATGATAGATCCAATTGCTGAGGCATATGGAATCTTACTCATGCGCTCTCTCTCCTCGGTTGTACTCGGACACTGAGATCTAGAAAGAGTTATACCATGTGACATGGGCAAGAATCCTTTCTTGGAATCTTGCATGCTAAACCTCTTTAGCACCTTGTCAATATATGTACTTTGACTTAGGCCAAGAAGCTTTCTAGATCTATCTCTATAGATCCTGATGCCTAACACATAGGCTGCTTCACCCAAGTCCTTCATAGAGAAACATTTCCCTAGCCAAGTCTTCACAGACTGTAGCTCAGGAATGTCATTCCCGATGAGTAGTATGTCATCTACATACAACACCAAGAAGACAATAGCGCTCCCACTAACCTTCTTGTAGACACAAGGTTCATCTTCATTTTTGATAAAACCAAACTCTTTGATTGCATCATCAAAATGAAGATTCCAACTTCGAGAAGCTTGCTTCAGTCCATAAATGGACCTTTGCAACTTGCACACTTTATTGGCATTCTCAGGAGTGACAAAACCCTCAGGTTGTGTCATGTACACATCCTCAAGTAGCTTTCCATTTAGGAATGCAGTTTTGACATCCATTTGCCATATCTCATAATCATAGTGTGCAGCAATAGCAAACAAAATTCGGATGGATTTAAGCATAGCAACTGGTGAAAAAGTTTCATCATAGTCAATACCATGAATTTGCTTGAAACCTTTTGCAACCAATCGTCCCTTAAAGGTAATCACATTACCATCCATGTTAGTTTTCTTCTTGAAAACCCATTTGCACCCTATGGGTTTTACCCCTTCAGGTGGGTCAACCAAAGTCCATACTTGGTTTTCATACATGGATTCCATCTCGGATTTCATGGCCATTAGCCACTTCTCAGAGTCAGGCCCCGACATAGCTTGTTGGTAGGTTGTGGGCTCATCCTGATCCTTGAGCATCACATCACCGGTGTGAGTCACGAGAAATCCATATCTCTCGGGCTCACGCCGAATCCTACTAGACCTACGTGGGCTCTGTGCTACAGGAACAGACTCTTGAACCACAACATCTTGTGGTGTCTGTTCAGGTTCCATTTCAGGTTCGATGTCTCCTTGTTGTTCTTGAATTTCTTCAAGTTCTACTTTCCTCCCACTAGTTCCTTTAGAGATAAACTCTTTCTCTAAAAAGACACCAGTTCGAGCAACAAACACTTTTTGCTCAGAAGGATTGTAGAAATAGTAACCCTTTGTTTCTTTGGGATACCCAACAAAAAGGCATTTTTGAGATTTGGGCCCTAGTTTGTTAGAGGATTGACGTTTCACATAAGCGTCACAGCCCCAAATCTTCATAAAAGACAAATTGGGACGCCTCCCACTCCATATCTCATATGGTGTCTTTTGAACCGATTTAGATGGAACTCGGTTTAGTGTAAAAGCGGCTGTCTCTAGAGCATGTCCCCAAAAGGAGTTTGGAAGGTCAGCTTGACTCATCATGGAGCGAACCATGTCTAACAGAGTTCGATTTCTCCTTTCAGATACACCATTCCATTGAGGTGTACCTGGTGGAGTGAGTTGTGATACTATACCACACTCCTTCAGATAGTCAAGGAATTCTCGATCCAAGTACTCTCCACCTCGATCTGATCGAAGCACTTTGATACTCTTCCCGAGTTGATTCTCTACTTCATTCTTGAATTCTTTGAACTTTTCAAAGGATTCTGACTTGTGTCTCATGAGATACACATAGCCATATCTGCTGAAGTCATCAGTGAAAGTAATGAAGTATTGGAAACCTCCTCTAGCTTGTGTAGACATAGGGCCACATACATCACTATGTATGAGTCCTAGTAAGTCATTAGCCCTTTCACTTTGCCCTGTGAATGGGGCTTTGGTCATCTTGCCCAACAAACATGACTCACATGTCTCATATGATTCAAAATCAAATGAGTCCAAGAGTCCATCCTTATGGAGCTTGGATATGCGGGTCTCATTTATATGGCCCAAGCGACAGTGCCAGAGATAGGTCGGGTTTGAATCATTTAATCTGACCTTCTTGGTATTCACATTATAGATTGGATCTTCGAGGTCTAGAACATACAACCCATTGCTAAGTTGAGCACTACCATAAAAGATTTCATTCAAATAAATAGAACAACATTTGTCCTTTATTATAAATGAAAAACCTTTCTTGTCCAAACAAGAAACAGAAATCAAATTTCTACTAATAGTAGGCACAAAGTAGCAGTTGTCTAATTCTAAAACTAATCCACTAGGTAAAGTGAGAACATAAGTCCCTACGGCTAAGGCAGCAACCCTTGCTCCATTTCCAACACGTAGGTCCACTTCACCTCGGGCCAATCTTCTACTTCTACTTAGATCCTGCACATTTGCACAAATGTGAGATCCACATCCAGTATCCAATACCCAAGATGAGGAAGTAGAAAAGTTAGCCTCTATAACAAAAATACCTGAAGTGGAAGTCTTACTTCCCTTTTCCTTAGCAAGTTCTTCAAGATAGAGCTTGCAATTGCGCTTCCAGTGTCCAGGTTGCTTACAATGGAAGCACTCCCCTTCCTTTGCCACACCACCCTTTGGTTTCAGTGCAGCTGAAGAAGAACTAGCATTGGACTTTCCATTAACTTTTATCCTTCTTCTTGTTGGCTTTTCCCTTTCCCTTGCCCTTTTGAACCATAAAAATGGGCTTAGCCTTCTTAAGGTTTTGCTCAGCAGTTCTCAACATGTTGAGTAATTCAGGAAGGGACTTGTCAAGGTCGTTCATGTTATAGTTCATGACGAACTGACTGTAGCTTTCAGGCAACGATTGCAAGACTACATCGATAGCCAACTCTTTCTGAAGAGCAAATCCCAAATTCTCAAGATTCTCAATGTACCCAATCATCTTGAGCACATGAGGACCCACGGGACTTCCCTCAGACATCTTGCACTGAAACAATGCCTTAGAGGTCTCAAACCTCTCATGCCTAGCTTGCTCTTGGAAAAGCATTTTGAGATGTTCGATCATATCGAACGCCCCCATGTTCTCATGTTGCTTCTGAAGCTCAGATTCCATGGTAATAAGCATGAGGCATGCAACATCCAAAGCATCATCAGAATGCCTCTTGTGAGCATCCCTTTCAGCTCTTGGAGCAGTGGCAGCAGGCTCATTCGGAATGGGCTGCTCTAGGACATAAGCCTTTCTCTCTTGTTTGAGGACTATCCTCAAGTTTCGGTACCATTTGAGAAAGTTGGTCCCATTCAGTTTTTCCTTCTCAAGGATCGATCGCAACGAAAGTGTCGATGTGTTTTGTGCCATGGTTATCTACAACAGTAAATATGCAGTGTAAGAGTCATGTATTTTAATTCATTTAATAAGGACTTTTATTAAACGATACTCCCACTATTTTCCTCAAAATAATAACCCTCGATATTATTTCGGAACACCTCGGCGCTAAGGTATTCTAGTGGGCCAAGATCCATATTTGACCACAACCTGAGTCAGCTTTGGCTTTTCTCTCAAGTTACAGCTATTTAGGTAGGCAACTCCTTGCCAATTGCATCTTATGCAACTCTTGGATAGTTGGGTGAACAACACTTGTCCAAGCTCATCTCATGAACTTAAGCCCAACTCTATGCCTCTAAGTCCCTAATCCTATTAGGATGACTTAGTTAAGTCGAACCCAAAGTTAGCAGTTTGGATATCACTATTATCCCATCGCGCCTTACCAAGATGAACATAGGTGCTTTGCTTTGGCAAACCCACCTAATGTTGATCAAAGTCTTGACGAGTGCCAACATTTGGAAGGCATCACATTTAATGACTTAATATTTGTTTGAGGGATTTTTCTTTTGATCTCACCAATTTGTTATCTCCGGTTGTCTTATACATGCATCACATACAAATATAAAACATGCATCTCATGCTTACAAGAAAGTAAACGTGACATGGTTATAGCCCAAACTATGCGATATTCTCAAGCCAATGAGAATATCATAAAAGCCTAAGAAAAGAAAAGAGTCTTCACAAGCTCCTTCTCTTCCTTTCTTGGCTGCCCTTTTGTTGTCACCTCCTTGGACATACCACCTTGGATGATCCTTAGATACCACATGATCCCATAATGCACCATTACATCAATAATAGAAACCTCGAGTTACATTCGAGGGGAGTAAGGTGAGAAGAGAATGTACAATGAGAGTGATAAGAAAAGGCACGACTCGCAGGCCGTATTTACAAGTACAACCAATCAAGGGCTATAACCATGCACCATGCTTCAAACACCAATCAGCATATCATGTCAAATCTCATTCAACAAAGATGCATGCCAATTTTCGTGTGTTGATTAACCAGTTTTTATTTATGTGGCGCTTCGCATACGGCGGTCCCGCTGGCCGGTCAGTGGGCGGTGGTTCCGCTGACCGGTCAGCGGACGAGGTCAAGGGGAGCCGCCCTTGCGGGGGGCGTGGGGGGCAGCGCCCCCCTGCGCAAAAAATTTTCTTACAATTGCTTAGCCCGAAATCTTCTATTTCGAGCAAGTAGGCACCCGAGACTCCTCCATTCGAGCCACCAAAAATACCTTACTTTCGGTGCCCGAACAGGCCGAATCCGAACAAAGCTAGGGTTTTTGCAACTATTGCAAGAATCCTAATCCATATAGGTATCTCATACCTATCAATTTCGGGTTAATCTCATTAACCAATTAGTGTCGTTTCTTCATATATGTCATATGTTCATTACGAGTCCCGGTTTCATGCATCATGAATCAATCTAATTAATCATGGCCGAAAAGCAACCGAACACATAGCATCATGCGATTCAACACTCAATCCCGATTTAGGGTTTCACCAGTAGCTCTGATACCACTGTTGGGTTTCGGGAGCCAAACAGTGCAGCGGAATTTAACCGAAACCCTCCAGGATCCAAGTGAAACGGGGTAAACCGGGTGTTCAAAAATTTTCATACCTAATTTTCGGTTGAGATCTCTCACTCAACTGTAGAGTCGAATCACAAAACCTGAACAGTTGACGTGTTCAGGCTCTCTATGGTATCCACACGAGCCTCTCGGGATCACCACGCTTCCACCACGTCCCGGTAGATGCGTTTCTCTTGCGCTCGCAGTGCTAGCTTGCATCCTCCAAGGAATTGCAAGAGAAGAGTGCGGCTGTCCTTTTGGGAGGCTAGGGCAAGGAGACCTGCGAATTTCTCACTTAAAAGTTGTATTTATAGTGAGACTCAACTTCCAGGCCTAATGGGTTTCAAAGCCCTAATCCAATTAGGATTTAATTTCGGGCTTAATAATGGCTCAACTCTTTGGCCCATTATTAATACGAAATTAAAGTGAAACCATAACCCAAATAATTAGCCCATGCACTCTAATGATCCAAATAGCTCTATGTGTGCGACCCAATAGGCTCTTGCCATGTTGGCAATGATCATAAATCACATTTATGATCATAAGCAATGAGCGGTGTCTAGCAACACATCATTGCTACCCAAGTGACAAGATTGTCGGTGAATCGACTAAACCTTTATGATCATCACCGATATATGCCATTGTCCCTTTGTCCAAGATATCAAGACTAAGCACGAGACATGGAATGTGTCACTCTCGTATAGCCCAATCTTTGGTTTCTTGATTACCGAGTAGACCAACTTAAACTGATGACATTGATATCATATATCAACTCATCCGAGCATGGCCATGCATTTTCTAAGTCTCACTCTATCAAGGGGCCCGAAGATATCACTCCCGTTACATAGGAGGGACAAATCCCATCTTGATCATACAAATCCCTCCGCATGATATGTGACATACCCAATGACCTCCTTCAAGTTCACTCAGTTACGAGCAACAAAGGAAAGTATCAAAGTATGTGACTCACATGTAGGGAACCTTGATGATCTTAGGTCGAAGGACTACATATACCATGATCACTATGAGAATCACTTATGACACTCATATAACGATCCATGAAGTGTTCTCATGGTGGGTCGGTCCAGTACACAAGTTCTCCAACTTGTACCCATATGTAGACTAGATATCTCATATTAGTCTCCACATATGCTAGTCATTATGTATTATTGCAACCCGCTCCACAATAATACTAGACTAGGGACGTTTAAGAATATCATTATTCTAGGGTTACAATTATGCTTATTACGTTACGCAGAAACAAAACAACAAACATAATTGCTGGATTAATGCCTCAATAAAATATCATGACTCAATGTGCAAAAATACAATCATCTCATGATTGGCTTTTTGGGCACAATACTAACAAGAAATTCGCTGGTCTTCTTGCCCTAGCCACCCAAAAGTACAGCCGCACTCTTCTCTTTCAATTCCTTGGAGGACGCAAGCTAGCACTATGAGCGCAAGAGAAACGCATCTGCCGGGATGTGGTGGAAGCGTGGTGATCCCGAGAGGCTTGTGTGGATACCATAGAGAGCCTGAACACGTCAACTGTTCAGGTTTTGTTATTTGACTCTACAGCTGAGTGAGAGATCTCAACCGAAAATTAGGTATGAAATTTTCGAACAGCCGGTTTACCCCGTTTCACTTGGATCCTGGAGGGTGTTGGTTAAATTCTGCTGCGCTGTTTGGCTCCCGAAACCCAACAATATCTCATATTAGGCTCCATATATGCTAGTCCTTATGTATTATTGCAACCCGCTCCACAATAATACTAGACCAGGGACATTCGATAATATCATTATTCTAGGGTTGCAATTATGTTTATTACGTTACGCAGAAACAACAAACATAATTACCGGATTAATGCCTTAATAAAATATCATGACTCAATGTGCAAAAAATACAATCACCTCATGATTGGCTTTTGGGCACAACACTAACAATCTCCCACTTGCACTAAAGCCAATCATTCATGTGTCTAATACCGATGGACCTAGAATGGCTATCATGCTTCTGCTGCGTAAGGGGCTTTGTCAGTGGATCAGCAATGTTGCTGTCTGTCGAAGTCCTACATATCCTTACATCACCCCTCTCTATGATCTCCCTGATGAGATGATAGCGTCGGAGTTTGTGTTTGGATTGTTGGTGAGATCGAGGTTACTTAGCCTGTGTGATTGCTCCATTGTTGTCACAATAGAGCTCTATCGGGTCGGCAATGCTTGGAACCACTCCAAGTTCAGTGATGAACTTCTTGATCCAAACTGCCTCCTTCGCAGCATTAGAGGCGGCAATGTACTGAGATTCTGTTGTAGAGTCAGCTACTGTCTCTTGCTTTGAACTCTTCCAACTCACAGCACCACCACCAATACAAAACACATAACTAGATTGTGATCTAAAATCATCCTTATCGGATTGGAAGCTTGCATCGGTGTAACCCCTTACAACGAGCTCATCTTCACCTCCAAAGACCAAGAATGCATCCTTAGTCCTCCGTAAGTACTTAAGGATGTTCTTAACAGCTGTCCAGTGACTCTCACCGGGGCTCAATTGGTACCTACTTGTCATGCTCAAAGCATATGAGACATCGAGATAAGTACATATCATGGCATACATGATAGATCCAATTGTTGAGGCATATGGAATCTTACTTATGCGCTCTCTCTCCTCGTGTGTACTTGGACACTGAAATCCTTTCTTGGAATCTTGCATGCTAAGCCTCTTTAGCACCTTGTTAATATATGTACTTTGACTTAGGCCAGGAAGCTTTCTAGATCTATCTCTATAGATCCTGATGCCTAACACATGGGTTGCTTCACCCAAGTCCTTCATAGAGAAACACTTCTCTAGCCAAGTCTTAACAGACTGTAGCTCAGGAATGTCATTCCCGATGAGTAGTATGTCATCTACATATAACACCAAGAAGACAATAGTGCTACCACTAACCTGCTTGTAGACACAAGGTTCATCTTTATTTTTGATAAAACCAAACTCTTTGATTGCTTTATCAAAATGAAGATTCCAACTTCGATAAGCTTGCTTCAGTCCATAATTGGACCTTTGCAACTTGCACACTTTATTGGCATTCTCAGGAGTGACAAAACCTCAGGTTGTGTCATGTACACATCCTCAAGTAGCTTTCGATTTAGGAATGCAGTTTTTACATCCATTTTCCATATCTCATAGTGTGTAGCAATAGCAAACAAAATTTGAATATATTTAAGCATAGCAACTAGTGAAAAAGTTTCATCATAGTCAATACCATGAATTTGCTTGAAACCTTTTGCAACCAATCGTCCCTTAAAGGTAATCACATTACCATCCATGTCAGTTTTCTTCTTGAAAACCCATTTGCACCCTATGGGTTGTACCCCTTCAGGTTGGTCAACCAAAGTCCATACTTGGTTTTTATACATGGATTCCATCTCGAATTTCATGGCCACTAGCCACTTCTCAGAGTCAGGCCCTGACATAGCTTGTTGGTAGGTTGTGGGCTCATCCTGATCCATGAGCATCACATCACCAGTGTTAGTCATGAGAAATCCATATCTCTTAGGCTCATGCCGAATCCTACCAGACCTACGTGGGCTCTGTGCTACAGGAACAAACTCTTGAACCACAACATCTTGTGGTGTCTATTCAGGTTCCATTTCAGGTTTGATGTCTCCTTGTTGTTCTTGAATTTTTTCAAGTTCTACTTTCCTCCCACTAGTTCCTTTAGAGATAAACTCTTTCTCTAAAAAGACACTAGTTTGAGCAATAAACACTTTTTTCTTAGAAGGGTTTTAGAAATAGTAACCCCTTGTTTGTTAGGGATACCCAATAAAAAGGCATTTTTGAGATTTGGGCCCTAGTTTGTCAGAGGATTGACGTTTCACATAAGCGTCACAGCCCCAAATCTTTATAAAAGACAAATTAGGATGCCTCTCACTCCATATCTCATATGGTGTCTTTTGACCCGATTTAGATGGAACTCGGTTTAATGTAAAAGCAGCTGTTTCTAGTGCGTGTCCCCAAAAGGAGTTTGGAAGGTCAGCTTGCCTCATCATAGAGCAAACCATGTCTAACGGAGTTTGATTTCTCATTTCAGATACACCATTCCATTGAGGTGTACCTGGTGGAGTGAGTTGTGATACTATACCACACTCCTTCAAATAGTCAAGGAATTCTCGATCCAAGTACTCTCCACCTCAATTTGATCAAAGCACTTTGATACTCTTCCCGAGTTGATTCTCTACTTCATTCTTGAATTCTTTGAACTTTTCAAAGGATTCTAACTTGTGTCTCATAAGATACACATAGCCATATCTGCTGAAGTCATCAGTGAAAGTAATGAAGTATTGGAAACCTCCTCTAGCTTGTGTAGACATAGGGCCACATACATCACTATGTATGAGTCCTAGTAAGTCATTAGCCCTTTCACTTTGCCCTATGAATGGGGCTTTGGTCATCTTGCCCAACAAACATGACTCACATGTCTCATATGATTCAAAATCAAATGAGTCCAAGAGTCCATCCTTATGGAGCTTGGATATGCGGGTCTCATTTATATGGCCCAAGCGACAGTGCCAGAGATAGGTCAGGTTCAAATCATTTAATCTGACCTTCTTGGTATTCACATTATAGATTGGATCTTCAAGGTCTAGAACATACAACCCATTGCTAAGTTGAGCACTACCATAAAAGATTTCATTCAAATAAATAGAACAACATTTGTCCTTTATTATAAATGAAAAACCTTTCTTGTCCAAACAAGAAACAGAAATCAAATTTCTACTAATAGTAGGCACAAAGTAGCAGTTGTCTAATTCTAAAACTAATCCACTAGGTAAAGTGAGAACATAAGTCCCTACGGCTAAGGCAGCAACCCTTGCTCCATTTCCAACACGTAGGTCCACTTCACCTCGGGCCAATCTTCTACTTCTACTTAGATCCTGCACATTTGCACAAATGTGAGATCCACATCCAGTATCCAATACCCAAGATGAGGAAGTAGAAAAGTTAGCCTCTATAACAAAAATACCTGAAGTGGAAGTCTTACTTCCCTTTTCCTTAGCAAGTTCTTCAAGATAGAGCTTGCAGTTGCTCTTCCAGTGTCCAGGTTGCTTACAATGGAAGCACTCCCCTTCCTTTGCCACACCACCCTTTGGTTTTAGTGCAGCTGAAGAAGAATTAGCATTGGACTTTCCATTAGCTTTATCCTTCTTCTTGTTGGCTTTTCCCTTTCCCTTGCCCTTTTGAACCATCAAAATGGGCTTAGCCTTCTTAAGGTTTTGCTCAGCAGTTCTCAACATGTTGAGCAATTCAGGAAGGGACTTGTCAAGGTCATTCATGTTATAGTTCATGACGAACTGACTGTAGCTTTCAGGCAACGATTGCAAGACTACATCAGCAGCCAACTCTTTCTGAAGAGCAAATCCCAAACTCTCAAGATTCTCAATGTACCCAATCATCTTGAGCACATGAGGACCCATGGGACTTCCCTCAGACATTTTGCACTGAAACAATGCCTTAGAGGTCTCAAACCTCTCATGCCTAGCTTGCTCTTGGAAAAGCATTTTGAGATGTTCGATCATATCGAACGCCCCCATGTTCTCATGTTGCTTCTGAAGCTCAGATTCCATGGTAATAAGCATGAGGCATGCAACATCCAAAGCATCATCAGAATGCCTCTTGTGAGCATCCCTTTCAGCTCTTGGAGCAGTGGCAGCAGGCTCATTCAAAATGGGCTACTCTAGGACATAAGCCTTTCTCTCTTGCTTGAGGACTATCCTCAAGTTTCGGTACCATTTGAGAAGGTTGGTCCCATTCAGTTTTTCCTTCTCAAGGATCGATCGCAACGAAAGTGTCGATGTGTTTTGTGCCATGGTTATCTACAACAGTAAATATGTAGTGTAAAAGCCATGTATTTTAATTCATTTAATAAGGACTTTTATTAAATGATACTCCCACTATTTTCCTCAAAATAACAACCCTCGATATTATTTCAGAACACCTCAGTGCTAAGGTATTCTAGTGGGCCAAGATCCATATTTGACCACAACTTGAGTCAGCTTTGGCTTTTCTCTCAAGTTACAGCTATTTAGGTAGGCAACTCCTTGCCAATTGCATCTCATGCAACTCTTGGATAGTTGGGTGAACAACACTTGTCCAAGCTCATCTCATGAACTTAAGCCCAACTCTATGCCTCTAAGTCCCTAATCCTATTAGGATGACTTAGTTAAGTCGGACCCAAAGTTAGCAATTTGGATATCACTATTATCCCATCGCGCCTTACCAAGATGAACATAGGTGCTTTGCTTTGGCAAACCCACCTAATGTTGATCAAAGTCTTGACGAGTGCCAACATTTGGAAGGCATCACATTTAATGACTTAATATTTGTTTGAGGGATTTTTCTTTTGATCTCACCAATTTGTTATCTCCGGTTGTCTTATACATGCATCACATACAAATATAAAACATGCATCTCATGCTTACAAGAAAGTAAACATGACATGGTTATAGCCCAAACTATGCGATATTCTAAAGCCAATAAGAATATCATAAAAGCCTAAGAAAAGAAAAGGGTCTTCACAAGCTCCTTCTCTTCCTTTCTTGGTTTCTCTTTTGTTGTCACCTCATTCGACATACCACCTTGGATGATCCTATAATGTACCATTACATTAATAATAGAAACCTCAAGGTACATTCGAGGGGAGTAAGGTGAGAAAAGAATGTCCAATGAAAGTAACAAGAGAAGGCACGACTTGCGGGCCGTATTTACAAGTACAACCAATCAAGGGCTATAACCATGCACCATGCTTCAACCGTCAATTAGCATAACATGCCAAATCTCATTCAACAAATGCATGCCAATTTTTGTGAGTTGATTAACCAGTTTCATTTATATGGCACTTCGCATACGGCGGTCTCGCTGGCCGGTTAGCGGACGGGGTCAAGGGGGGCCGCCCTTGTGGGGGGTTATGAGGGGGACAGCGCCCCCCAGCGCAAAAAATTGTCCTACAATTGCTTCGCCTGAGATCTTCTATTTCGACCAAGTAGGCACCCAAGACTCCTCCATTCGAGCCACCAAAAATACCTTACATTCGGCGCCTGAATAGGCCGAATCTGAACCAAGCTAGGGTTTTTGCAACTATTGTAAGAATCCGAATCCATATAGGTATCTCATACAACTCAATTTTGGGTTAATCTAATTAACCAATTAGTGTCATTTCTTCATATATGTCATATGTTCATTACCACTTCCGGTTTCATGCATCATGAATCAATCTAATTAATCATGGCCGAAAGCAGTCGAACACATAACATCATGCGATTCAACATTCAAGCCCAATTTCGGGTTCCACCAGTAGCTCTGATACCACTGTTGGGTTTTGGGAGCCAAACAGCGCAGCAGAATTTAACTTAAACCCTCTAGGATCCAAGTGAAATGGGGTAAACCGGGTGTTCAAAAATTTTCATATCTACCTTTTGGTTGAGATCTCTGACTCAACTGTAGAGTCGAATCACAAAACCTAAACAGTTGATGTGTTCAGGCTCTCTATGGAATCCACACAAGCCTCTCGGGATCACCACGCTTCCACCACATCTCGGTAGATGCGTTTCTCTTATGCTCGCAGTGATAGCTTGCGTCCTCAAAGGAATTGCAAGAGAAGAGTGCGGCTGTCCTTTTGGGAGGCTATGGCAAGAAGACCTGCGAATTTCTCACTAAAATTTGTATTTATAGTGAGGCTTAACTTCCAGGCCTAACGGGTTTCAAAGCCTTAATCCAATTAGGCTTTAATTTTGGGCTTAATAATGGCTCAACTATTGGACTCATTATTAATACGAAATTATTGTGAAACCAAAACCCAAATTATTAGCTCATGCAGTCTAATGATCCAAATAGCATATGTGTGCGACCCAATAGGCTCTTACCACATTGGCAATGATCATAAATCATATTTTTTATCATAAGCAATGAGCGGTGCCTAGCAACACATCATTGCTACCCAAGTGACAAGATTGTCGGTGATTCAACTAAATCTTTATGATCATCACCGATATATGCCATTGTCCCTTTGTCCAAGATATCAAGACTAAGCACGAGACATGGAATGTGTCACTCTCGTATAGCTCAATCTTTGGTTTCTTGATTACCGAGTAGACCAACTTAAACTGATGACATTGATATCGTATATCAACTCATCCGAGCATGGCCATGCATTTTTCTAAGTCTTACTCTATCAAGGGGCTCGAAGATATCACTCTCGTTACATAAAAGGGACAAATCCCATCTTGATCATAGAAATCCCTCTACATGATGTGCGACATACCCAATGACCTCCTTCAAGTTCACTTAGTTATGAGCAACAAAGGAAAGTATCAAAGTATCTGACTCACATGTAGGGAACCTTGCTGATCTTAGGTCGAAGAACTACAGATACCATGATCACTATGAGAATCACTTATGACACTCATATAACGATCCATATAGTGTTCTCATGGTGGGTCGGTCCAGTACACAAGTTCTCCAACTTGTACCCATATGTAAACTACATATCTCATATTAGTCTCCACATATGCTAGTCGTTATGTATTATTGCAACCTGCTCTACAATAATACTAGACTAGAGACGTTTGAAAATATCATTATTCTAGGGTTACAATTATGTTTATTATGTTACGCAGAAACAAGAAACATAATTGCCGGATTAATGCCTAAATAAAATATCATGACTCAATGTGCAAAAAATACAATCATCTCTTGATTGGCTTTTGGGCACAACACTAACGCTTCGCATGTTCACACCACCCTTGGCCTATGCACCACCTCTGATCGAAATAGACACGACAAAACCCTGGCAAAGAGAGGGCCTCAGCACCCTAGGACAAGCCGGATAGGCACTACCCTCAGGAAACCCATGGGACCAACTTCGGTCAGAAGTGGTCACCACCCTTCCCGAGGGTGACCTCGCGCTGACTTCATGTCCCCAAAACCACCTTCGGATACTCTTTGGGCCACCCTCGTAGCGCACTCACAAAGCACCATCATCAGGTACCTGAGCCAGACGTCAGGAGAGCCCAACCGAAAGTGCCTCGTACAAACAACGGACCTCCCTCCAAAGGAGCTCACCTCCCCGAATGAGCTTTGTATTTCAAAGGAGTTTGGTCCCCTGAAAAGGCCACATGGACATATGAAAAAATGGCTGAGGAGCCTCTGACACAAAAGCCTCGAACATGCCCTTGACACGAGCACCACTGTCATAGCACTCTCGCCGGCACCCTTGGTCAAACTGGCCTAAGGCCAGCTGGAGGAGCCCTCTGCAGAGGTACGGACTAAATCAGGATGAACATGTGTCACCATCTCAGCATGCTATGTCAAACAACCTTCTCCCTGAGCCCTCTTATAAATACTTGCATAGTGCTTTCATAAGGACCACGAAGAGGTAACAGGGAATTCTTGCTATACTCTGCTTACTATTCCCTTTCTCTACTCTTACTGACTTGGGCATCGGAGGCTCCTCCCCTAGAAAATATGCCTGGGAGCTCCTAACCCTTGCTTTTTTTATTCCTTACAGTCCTTCTCCCACCAGAGGTCCCTCATCCAGGCATTCCATCACCGAAAGTTCCTGCTCCAGGCTCACCATGTTGCACAACGAAGATGCGGAATGACATCATTTGGCGTCGTCTGTGGGAAACCCTTCCCAGGTCGCCGTCGTAGAGGCTTGGCATTCCAAAGACCAGGGGCTTCCAAAGTCCCCCTTTGCACCGGAGGCTCAGCCGGCGACCGAGCAGCCCACTGTAGAGCATTCTACGCGGGAGGATGACCGCCATTTAACAGTGACATTAGGCTTCTTATGAGACTTCCAGCACTCCATCGTCAATAAAATGACTCAGTAACTCGACCAGAGGTGGCCCCAGCCTCCTTCGGTCTGAAGGGCCTCCCCCTCGGCAACACGCTGGGAGAGAAGCCCGAGGTCTACCCACCAAAGTTCCAGGAGTGAGGTCTCTTATGACGCATCTTCAACGGAGAACATGCCCCCTAGGGCATGATCCACCAGAGAAAGGGCCCCAAAAGAAACTAGGACCTCCTATCGGCGGAGTCCATCCCCGTACCGAAGGTCCCAATCTCCTTGCCGCAGAAGTTACCCTCTGAGAAGGAGAAAAAGTTCACCATTGCCGGCGACCACCAGGCAGCAAGGGGAAGCTAACAAAGCTACCCCCATGGAGAAGATCCTTGGAAGACTAGAAAAGGTTGAGCGGCTGATCTCCCGAAAACCAGTCTTGTTAAGATTGTCCGACGCTTATACCGGAGGAGAGTCACCCTTTGTACGGGAAGTAGTGGAGGCGCCCATGCCTAGTGACTTCAGGGTGCCATCCTTGGAAACCTACGACAGGCGTAGTGACCCTCAGGCACACCTGATAAAGTACAAGTGAAGCATGGTGCTCCACGGCGCAGATGACGCTACCCTCTGCAAGTGTTTCAAGGTGACCCTCTTCGGTCTAGCAACGGCATGGTATAACTCCCTGGCCCACGGAACATTGCTGAGTTTCTAGGAGCTGTCACTACCTTCACCCAACAGTTCATTGGCAGCAGGCCAATGGCCAAGATGCCGGTGCAGATGTTCGACATAGCACAACAAAGTGGGGAAACCATTCGCAACTATGTCGAAAGGTTCAACCAAGAAGCACTAAGCATGCCCGACTTTCGGCCCAAGATTCACATCCTCGCAATGATAAGAGGACTTCGGAGAGACTCCCAGTTCTTTTATGAGTTCTCCAAGGACCCCCAGACACCCTCGGGGAGTTCTACCGAATCACCGAACAGCACATGACGGCCGAAGTACTTAGAATAAGGGGACCAAAGGTGGAACACCCTCGGCCCGAGGGACCAAGCCACCAGCCTCATTACTAGAATGAGGTTGGCAGAAGGCCCTGAAAACAAAGGGGTAAAAGGCCAATGACGTTCACTCCCCTGAATGCCACGGGGCTAGAATTCTAATGGCCTTAAAAAGGCAAGGGACTACAGTTCCATGGCCAAAGGCCATGACCTCGGAAAACAAGAAGAATATGAAGAAGTTCTGCCAATTCCACTGAGATCATGGCATTGACACCGAAGACTGCTTCCAACTGAGGATGTACATCGAGTCTGTGATAAAGCAAGGCCAACTTCGCCGATACTTGCGAATGCCTTCTCTGAAAGGGAGAAAGGAAGAACAAATAAGGGGGACAAGGAGGACTATGATTCCGACATACGTCGCGACTGAAGTCCTTGAAAGAATCCACCATAATCAGCAGGGGTCATCCAAACCATCACTACAGGGGTACCCTCGGCTGAAAGGAAAAGAAAGATAAGAGAAATCTCCATAATGGAGTATGGGAACTCGCCGAACAGGC
The DNA here is from genome assembly GCA_005392925.1 of Aquilaria sinensis. Lineage (NCBI taxonomy): Eukaryota > Viridiplantae > Streptophyta > Magnoliopsida > Malvales > Thymelaeaceae > Aquilaria > Aquilaria sinensis. The sequence goes on along the minus strand of SMDT01000056.1, from coordinate 80,233 downwards.
TTGTTCGCAAAGACGGGTCCACTGTGAAGTTCCCCCATGATGACCCACTCCTTGTCATGGCAAGGATAGGGAGTTAGGACGTCAAAAGAGTACTTCTGGACGACGGCTCCAACACCGACGTCATCTTCTCGCACCTACTACCTAACTTAGGCATTTCAAAAGGCAACATGAACACAGTCAATTCCCCCACCTTCGGGGTTGGGCCATCCGAGCTCCCCGTCCTCGGATACATCGATCTGCCCCTAATGCTGAAAGGGACCTCGCCTTAGAGTCAAGAGGAACTGTTCGCCTCCATTATGATGAGGTTCATCGTCATTGTTGTTCCCTCATCATACAATGCCATCCTCAGAAAGCAAACTCAAGGCAATCTCCACATCCGCCTCGATGTAAAGTACTTAACAGTCACCTTTGCAACTAAAGAAGGAGATGTAGAGTTCTTGATTGAACAATCCGAGGTCAGGAGGGTCTTCACCAAGGATAGACAAAGCCTGACGAAGGTCCAAATACAGACTTCGGCAACTGAAGGAGCCGTCATGACAAGTGAAGAGACAGCAAAAGAAGGAGTAGAGGAGTTGGAAAAAGTAGAAATAGAAGATGCAGAGCTGGTCCCCGGGCAGAACACCCAAGTGGGGAAAAAATTGGCCAAGGGTGACAAAGATTAGCTTGTATCTTTCTTGTTAATGAACAAAGATCTATTCGCCTACTCTCCGAAAGACATGCCTGGGGTCGACCTTAGCATAATCCACCATAGTCTCAAAGTGTGCCTTGACGCAAGGCTGGTTCGGCAAAAAAAATGAAACCAATCAGCTCATAAGAACTCCTTCATTAAAACCAAAGTTAAGCACCTGATTGAGGTAGGGGTAATAAGAGAAGTTAAATACCCCGAATGGCTCAGCAACGTGGTTATCATCACAAAAGAATGGAGTGAAATGCTCCGAATGTGCATAAATTTTTAGAACCTGAATGATGCCTGTCCAAAGGACTACTACCCTTTGCCAGTTATAGACCAATTGGTGGATTCAATCACCGAATACGATCTTCTTAGTTTTCTCGATGCCTTCAGTGTTGGGTTTCGGGAGCCAAACAGCGTAGCGGAATTTAACCGAAACCCTCCAGGATCCATGAAGGGGTAAACCGGGTGTTCGAAAATTTTCATACCTAATTTTCGGTTGAGATCCCTCACTCAACTGTGGAGTCGAATCACAAAACCTGAACAGTTGACATGTTCAAGAATGGTATCCACTTGAGCCTCTAAGGAACGCACGGGCCACCTATCAGAGGTTTCTCTGCGCTAAAGTGCTAGACTCCCAGATCGGGAGGAACATTAGACATTTACAACACCAATGCCATCTTCGGGCTTAAGAATAGCAAGGCATATGTCGATCCCATATGAGTCAATAGTTAAGAGTTGAATGCCTAGTAATCATATCTTGGACTTAGACGAAACCTTCCAACGACTTCGGGAGTTCGGCATTTCACCTTAACCCCGAGAAGTGCGTGTTTGGAGTGAGCGCAGGTAAGTTCCTCGGGTTCATGGTGTCAGAAAGGGGAATAATCTACGCCAACCCCGAAAAGGTCAAAGCCTTGTTAGGATTCCGAACACCTACAACCACTAAAGATATACAAAGGCTTACCAGAAGAATCACTTCCCTTAGTAGATTCATTTCCAAGGTACGGCGACCGATGTCGACCATTCTTCAAGGTGCTTACCAAAGCAACCAAAAGCGAAGGCAACTCCGGAACTGAGGAGCACCCTTGGAACCAAGAATGTCAGAAAGCTTGGGATGAGCTTAAAAGCTACCTAACCGGAACACCCGACTTTGGCAAAAATTGGCCAAGGAGAGCCTCAAAGATCCTCTATCTTGCTTGTTAATGAACAAAGATCTATTTCATTCCTACTCTCCGAAGAGACATGCCTGGGGTCGACCTCGGCATAATCCACCATAGTCTCAAAGTACAAGGCCCTGACACAAGGATATTTGGCAGAAAAAATGAAACCTATCGGCTCATAAGAACTCCTTCGTTAAAACCGAGGTTAAGCACCTGATTGAGGCAGGGGTAATAAGAGAAGTTAAATACCCTGAATGGCTCAGCAACATGGTTATCGCCACAAAAGAAGGGAGTGAAAAGCTCTGAATGTGCATCAATTTTTGGAACCTGAATGATGCTTGTCCAAAGGACTCCTACCCTTTGCCAGCCATAGACCAATTGGTGGATTCAACCGCCGAATACGGTCTTCTCAGTTTCCTTGATGCCTTCAGTGGGTATCATCAAATTCGGATGAACCCCAAAGATGAAGAAAAAATCGCCTTCATCACCGAAGTTGGTACCTACTGCTACGTCAGAATGCCCTTCGGGCTTAAGAACGCAGGGGCTACCTATCAGAGGTTGATGAATAAAGTGTTCGACTCCCAGATCGGGAGGAACATAGAAGCGTATGTCGATGATATGATAGTTAAGAGCAGAATGCCTAGTAATCATATCTTGGACTTAGACGAAACCTTCCAATGACTTCGGGAGTTCGGCATTCGCCTTAACCCCGAGAAGTGCGTGTTTGGAGTGAGCGCAGGTAAGTTCCTCGGGTTCATGGTGTCAGAAAGGGGAATAGACGCCAACCCCGAAAAGGTCAAAGCCTTGTTAGGATTCCGAACACCTACAACCACTAAAGATATACAAAGGCTTACCGGAAGAATCACTTCCCTTAGTAGATTCATTTCCAGGTACGGCGACCGATGTCGACCATTCTTCAAGGTGCTTACCAAAGCAACCAAAAGCGAAGGCAACTCCGGAACCGAGGAGCACCCTTGGAACCAAGAATGTCAGAAAGCTTGGGATGAGCTTAAAAGCTACCTAACCCGTCTGCCAACACTTCGGCAACCTCGGGAAGGAGAGCCTCTCATCCTCTACCTTGCCGTCACTGAAAAAGCTGTGAGTTCAGTCCTAGTGAAAGAAGAGGGTGGGAGGCAGTGGCCAGTATATTATGTAAGCAAGTCCCTGCATGGTGCCGAGGTTAGGTACCCATTGCTCCAAAAAGCCATTTATGCCTTAGTACTCGCAGGTAGGAGGCTACGGCCCTACTTTCAAGGATACGCCATCATTGTCCGAAGTAACCTACCTCTTTATGACATAATAAAAAACGTAGAGCACTCGGGAAGGCTATCAAAATGGTGTATCGAGCTCAGAGAATATGACATCACTTACGAACCAAAAAGGGCAATAAAAGCCCAAGCATTGGCAGACTTCATCGCCGAAGTTCCAGAAATCGAGAATGCTGAAGTTATCTCAGAAGACCTGATAAAGATTGAACCAGAGTGGAAACTCTTTGTCGATGGAGCCTCAGGCGCCGAACACCAAGGCGCTGGAGTGGTTCTTCGAGGGCTCGAAGGTATGGAAGCCACCAAAGCCATCAAATTCGGTTTTGATGTCACAAATAACATCTCCGAATATGAGGCCCTCATAGCAGGATCAAAACTGGCAGAAAAGTTGGTGTGAGAAATCTTCAGGCCCACAGCGACTCACAGCTAGTAGTCCGGCAAGTGATAGGAGATTAGGCTACAAAGGATCCAACCTTGGCAAAATATCATGACCTCATCAAGAAACTCATTAAAGAGTTTGACTCAGTATATATAGAAAACGTGCCTCGTAGAGATAATGCTGAAGCTGACACCTTGGCCAAGTCCAAGGAACCCACCGAGGTGCTGAGTCAAACAAGCACAAAGCTAATGTGCGTAGCAACCTCGGGAGAAGGATGGCAAGATTCCATCAAGAAATACCTTGCAACTTCGGCACTCCCCGAAGACCCTGCCGAGGCCGCAAAAGTGCGAAAACGCTCTGGGAGATACTTCCTCATCAGGGAGGAACTATACAGACAAGGGTATGCAAGTCCCTTGCAGAGGTGCATAAGTGAAGAGGATGTCAGAACAATCCTCGAAGAAGTTCATGAGGGGGCCTGTGGTTCCCACATAGGAACAGACGCCCTCGCCGGAGTACTACTTCGCCAAGGTTACTTTTGGCCTACCCTAAGAAAGGATGCAAGGCAATTTGTTCGAAAATGTGACAATTGCCAAAGACACGCCAACATCCAGAGGTTACCCTCGGAGAAGATAACTTCGGCAAATTACCCTTGCCCCTTCACCGTCTGGGGTATTGACCTCATCGGACCTCTCCCAAGCGCCCCCGGTGGGGTGAAGTTCTGCATAGTTGCAGTAGACTACTTCACTAAGTGGATCGAAGCAGAGCCTTTGGCATCGATCTCGGTGAAGGATACCCAGAAGTTCATCTGGAAGAACATCATATGCCGATTTGGCATACCAAGGGTAATAGTGGCCGACAATGGTACCCAGTTTACTGACAAAGGGTTCCGAGAATTCGTGACTAACCTCGGCGTAAAACTACACTTCGCCCCGGTAGCCCATCCTCAAAGTAATGGGCAAGTCGAGGTGTCCAATAGGACAATAAAAGATGGCCTGAAGAAAAGGCTAAAAGAGGCAAAGGGGAAATGGCCAGGGGAACTCCCAAGTGTACTATGGAGTTATCGCACAACTCCCCGAAGGGCCACAGGAGAAACTCCTTTCTCGCTCGTGTTCGGTACAGAAGCCATTATTCCCATTGAGGTCATACAGCCATCAGTAAGAATACAGGTGTTCGACGAAGGAGGAAACAACCTTGGCTTGAGGGCAAAATTAGACCTCGCCGAAGAACACCGGGAAATGGCCGAACTCAGGAGGAAGGCTTTTCAACAAAGAGTAGCTGATGCTACTAACTTGCATGTGAAGAAAAAAGGAATCAAGAAGGGGGACCTCATCCTCCGAAAGGCTGAATTCGAGCCGCGAAGGCCATCAGATGGGGTACTTCGGGCAAACTGGGACGGACCTTATCTGGTCCTCGACGAAATCCGCCCAGGGGTCTACAAATTGGGCGACGCCGAAGGAGGAGAGTTGAGAAACACTTGGCATTCAGATTCTTTGAAAAAATTCTACACTTAGACATTTTTTCTGAAGAAAAGCTTGTGATTACCCCTCTCCGAAATCGCCAGTAAACAAAAGTATACGTGTCAACCGAATATGGTTTATAAACCGAATATGGTCACGTTGCTAGAATGGGCTCCTAGCATATTGACTTTTAAAAAGTTTCCCGAAGGTGCTAGCTCCCTAGCAAAGCCTAAGACTCGGCGGAATACGTTCGGAAAAGTGAAAATGGTTACTCCTTGTGTCACGGGAAAATGTTCCACATACTGGAAAAATTTTGCTAAGGGAAGAACAGTATGAAGCTTCTCAGAGGCATGATTTTGAACATGGATGTTCGCCAAAGACGCATGCATAAAATCATACAAGCTTCCAAAGAATGATGACCAAAGAAAAGAACGGGAACTTAGCTAAATCTTTGAAAGAATTTTCATTCATAGCTCTGGGCAATAGTACAAAGGAGCAGGTTACAAGAAAAGAGAAAGAAGAAAAAGCCTATTGCTGAGCCTGAGCGTCCGATACCTCCTCGACGTTGGCATCCTTCTCTTGGATGGGAGCGTTCAAAGGCGCGGGCACAACAGGCGGGAGGTTGAGGTACTCCGACTTCGACCACGTCCACCTAGGCTCTTTGGGGAAATCCAAAGAGGCCAGGAAGGAGAGGTCGAGTTCGGGGTGCCGAGAAAGGACTTGATGCCAAGCCAGACAAAAACCGTCTTGATAAGATACTTTCGTCATCTGGTCGGGCTGGTCCTTCTTGGCACTCAGAGTCTCCAGTTTGGAGGTGAGCTCAGCAACCTCCCTCTCGAGCTTCTTCTTCTTCTTTTTCTTCTTGGCCTCGTTCTTCAACAGATCAACCTCGGCTTGGAGCTCGAGTTCAAAGCAAGCGCCTTCACTAAGGTTTTCAGTTATCATCTGCCCTTTCCTTCCGAAGGGCATCGTTCTCCAAAGAGAGAATGGCATACTTTGCGCCGAGGTCTTCAACCTTGGCCGAAAATGTCGAGAAAGAGCTCCTTCTTACTCTCCCGAAGCTCGGCCCGAAAATTCTCCACGTCCTCCTTGATGATTTTGTTCAATTCACTGTATTTGAGGATGTATTTGGCACAAAAATCCTTCTATCTTATAAAGAATCCTCGGTCTGAGAGTGAATCTCAGTCTGCTTTGCCGCCCAAGCTCGGAAATATCCGCTGTATGCCAAGAGCTGCAGAAAAGAAAGCCCCTGAGTAAGAGTCAAAGGGCAACAAAAACTCGGAAGAAAATTTTTCTAAGTCCCCAAAGAAAGAAAGAAGAAATCTACTTGGGCGGCTGATGCTACTAACTTGCATGTGAAGAAAAAAAGAATCAAGAAGGGGGAGCTCGTCCTCCGAAAGGCCGAATTTGAGCCGCGAAGGCCATCAGAGGGGGTACTTCGGGCAAACTATGATGGACCTTATCTGCTCCTCGACAAAATCCGCCCAGCGGTCTACAAATTGGGCGACGCCGAAGGAGGAGAGTTGAGAAACACTTGGCATTCAAATTCTTTGAAAAAATTCTACACTTAGATATTTTTTCTGAAGAAAAGCTTATGATTACCCCTCTCCAAAATCTCCAGTAAACAAAAGTATACGTGTCAACCGAATATGCTCACGTTGCTAGAATCGGCTCCTAGCATATTGGCTTTAAAAAAAAAAAAATTTCCCGAAGGTGCTAGCTCCCTAGTAAAGCCTAAGACTCGGTGGAATACGTTTGGAAAAGTGAAAATGGTCACTCCTTGTGCCATGGGAAAATGTTCCACATACTTGAAAAATTTTGCTAAGGGAAGAACAGTATGAAGCTTCCCGAAGGCATAATTTTGAACATGGATGTTCGTCGAAGACATATACATAAAATCATACAAGCTTCCGAAGAATGATGACCAAAGAAAAGAATAGGAACTTAACTAAATCCTTGAAAGAATTTTCATTCATAGCTTTAGGTAATAGTACAAAGGAGCAGGTTACAAGAAAAGAGAAACAAGAGAAAGCGTATTGCTGAGCCTGAGCGTCCGATACCTCTTCAACGTTGGCATCCTTCGCTTGGATGGGAGCGTTTGAAGGCACGGGCACAATAGGCGAGAGGTTGAGGTACTTCGACTTCGACCAAGTCCACCTAGGCTCTTTGGGGAAATCCAAAAGCGGCCAGGAAGGAGAGGTTGAGTTCGGGGTGCTGAGAAATGACTTCATGCCAGGCCAGAAAAAAACCACCTCGATAAGATACTTTCATCATCTGGTTAGACTGGTCCTTTTCGGTACTTAGAGTCTCCAATTCGGAAGTGAGGTCAGCAACCTCCCTTTCGAGCTTCTTCTTCTTCTTCTTCTTCTTGGCCTCCTTCTTTAACAGATCGACCTCGGCTTGGAGCTCGGCGTTCAAAGCAAGTGCCTTCATAAGGTTTTCAGAGTCATCTGCCCTTTCCTTCCAAAGGGCATCATTCTCCGAAGAGAGAACGGCATACTTTGCGCCGAGGTCCTCCACCTTGGCTCAAAAGTCAAGAAGGAGCTCTAGTTTACTCTCCCGAAGCTCCGCCCGAAGATTCTCCATGTCCTCCTCGGAGATTTTGTTCAATTCACCGTACTTGAGGATGTATTGGGCACAAAAATCCTTCGCACTCTTCAAAGAATCCTTGGTTCGAGGGTGAACCTCAGTCTGCTTTGCCACCCAAGCTCGGAAATATCCGCTGTACGCTAGGAGCTACAGAAAAAGAAAGCCCTAAGTAAGGGTCAAAGGGCAACAAAAACTCAGAAGAAATTTTTTCTAAGTCCCCAAAGAAAGAAAGAAGAAATCTACCTGGGCGACATGCTCACTTATCCTCGCCGCGACGATCACCTCGTTCGGGCATTCGGCGGTGAGCGACTGAAAGGTGGCGTTTGTCAGCACACCCTTTGCCATTTGGGGAGCCATTAACTGGCTATCCTCAGAGAACAAGTTCATGTACTCCGTGAATGACCAGAAAGGCTCCCTCGGTACCTTGTTCTTCGGGATATGGCTATCCCGAAGGGCCTTCTTTCGGGCAAGGGCCTTCACCCAAGGAGCAGGTGTCATCTCCTCTGCAAGATCACGCCGAAGTTCCATTAGTACGTCATCCTTTAGCCATTCATCTACAAGATCGAAGATACCAAAAACACCAAGATTTATAGAGGAATGGCTAAGGAACAAACCTGGTGAAACCTCGGTGACAGCATCCTTAGCCTCGTCCGCCTCACGAACTTCACCGAGAATGTTTTTACCTTTCCTTCTTCGGCTCTCCTCGATCTTTTGAGCCAAAGTACCTTCGACCGAAGTTGCAGTCGCAGCATCCAGACTGAAAGGTGTCTCGAGGATGGCAAGATCCGAAGGTGGATCGGCGTGGGCAGGAGACTGGGCAGGTGACTGATCCTGCACCTCCATGACGTCTTCGGGGGGAGGGGGAAGGACGTCCGCTTTGGCTTTCTTTGCCTTTGACGGCCCCCCAGTAGTCTTCTTCCTCTTCGCAGACGCCTTCCTCCGCGTCTGCTCCCCCTTCTCGGCCTGACCGAGAAAAAGGGACTTATAGAACTCCGTAGATTGATCACCCATCTCTGCAAAAGGAAAAAACATCAATGTAAGTCCAAAAGGAATATAGGTAGCAAAGCCTAGGAGACAACTTACTCTCGGAAAAAGCCTCGTATGAAATCTTGGCTCGGAGAAGCATCACCAACCATGCCTTCTTTCCTGGGAGAACAGGCACGGGCAGGTTCAAGTTGAACATATGCCCGTGGATTACCCCCAGTTCCCGAAGGACCACTTCGGACATAATGTCCCACTTAATGGGAAAGGGGTATAAGGAACGCGGAGGGACCTCAGAGTCCCAATCCACATCGGCCCGAATGCATCTGTCAAGCTCATCAAAATTTATGGCCAACCTAGAGGTCAACGGCTTCTGAGGGTCGCCCACGTCAGTCTTCAACACCCCCGAAGCCCATTTGGTCAAAATGTAGCACCATCTTTCGGGAATTGACAAGAAAAAGAACTTTGTTTGCCACCTCCGCCAGTTGTCCTTCGTCCGGAAGGTAAAGGTGAACTTCTTGCTCCCGGATCCTCGAGGAAGCAAGAAGTATACGCCACCCTTTGGGATCGGGTGGAGCTTATAGTATTGCATGAAGAAAAGAAAATGGGGTCTTATCTTAAAGACCCCACATATGCAAAGAAAGGCATTAAAATAAGAATAGAAGTTTGGAGGAAGCTGGCTCACGACAATGCCATGAAACCTGCAAAACTCACACACCACGCGCGGGGGAGGATACTGAAGACCAGCCTTTAGTTGGGCTTCGTAAATGGTGATCTCATCAAGATGGGCCATGTAACCATACATGCCCGAGGTAGGTAATCTCAAGACAGCATAAGTAGGGAGATAGAATTTCGCTAACCACTTCTTCATTTTTTCTGAAGTAGTGCAACTTGGATGAGACTCAAGGGGGAGAAAACTCTCAGGAATAGGACGGATGGTCATTAGTGGAACAGGGTTTGACATTTCTCAAAGAGAAAAGAGGTAGCTTCGGTAAAACTAAAGAAAGAGAACCAAAAGACTTCAGAAAAAAAAACTTTAGAACAAACGACTTCAGAAATAAGAAAGAACTTCGGAAAGAATGACCCACCGAAAGTTTTACCAAAGTCTAGATTCCTGGATGCCGTCGTGAAGGATTGCTGGAAATCGCTTAGCTGCTAGAATCGCTACCGGAAGGAGAAAAAAGACGAGAAAGAGTTCTGGAGCAAACAAGAGCAAAGGAAAAGAGTGTGAAGGTCTGGGGCAAGAGGGGTTTATATAGGCCGAAGGGGGCCGGTGAAACATCATCATTATTGCCCCTCAAAGGCAAAGAGACACAATTGATGTAACCGACATAACCATTCACCACTTATCACCTGCCACGTGTAAACTGACACTAGAAAGGAAGGCACGACCTGACAAATGGCAGACCTACATAACCCTATCCCAAGTGACATGCCCATCTATATGGGAAGATGAAACGATTCACTGAGAGAAAGGTTAGTGCAAGTACACGCCTCAGACGGTGACCTCGGCGGAAGAGCTAGGGACACCACTCAAACACTAGAGAAATTACCTCGGTAGAGCACCTTAGTTCGTCGGAGTTCCTTCATGGGAAGAAGGATACTTCAAATGGAAGCCCATCATGGCAACAAGACCAAGCATCGCTTGCCATAAAAATGCTCCTGAAACTGCCTAAACCGAAGGAACATCTTCGATTTTCTGAGGGGGGCCATGTGATAGCTGAAAGGCTATCGCCCCTTGAAAGACTTAACATGTGCACACCACGCTTGGCCAGTGCACCACCTCTGGTCCAAACAGACACAAGAAAACCCCTGTAAAGAGAGGGCCTCAGCACCCTCGAAAAAGTTGGATAGGTGCTACCCTCAGGAAACCCATGGGACCAACTTTGGTCAGAAAGGGTCACCACCCTTCTCGAGGGTGACCTCGTGCCGACCTCACATGCCCAAAACCACCTTCGGATACTCTTTGGGAAACCCCCAGAGTGCGCTCATGAAGTGCCATCATTAGGTACCCGAGCCTGACTTCGGGAGAGCCCAACCGAAGGTGCCTCGTACAAACAAGGGACCTCCCTCCAAAGGAGCTCACCTCCCCGAATGGGCTCTGTACTCCAAAGGAGTTCAGTCCCCTGAAGAGGCCACATGGACATATGACAAAATAGCTAAGTAGCCTTTGAAACAAAAGCCTCACACACACCCTTGACACAGGCACCCCTGTCACAGCACCCCCGTCGACACCCTTGGTCAGAACGGCCTAAGGACAGCTGTAGGAGCCCTCTGCAGAGGTACGGACGAAATCAGGCCGAGCATGTGTCACCATCTCAGCAGGCTATGTCGAACGGCCTTCTCCCTGTGCCCTTCTATAAATACTTGCACAGTGCTTTCATAAGGACCACGAAGAGGTAACAAGGAATTCTTGCTATACTCTGCTTACTATTCCCTTTCTCTACTCTCACAAAGCCCTGACTTGGGCGTCGAAGGCTCCTCCCCTAGAAAATACTCCGAAGAGCTCCTAACCCTTGCTTTTCTGAGTCCTTGTAGTCCTTCTCCCATCGGAGGTGCCTCATCCAGGCGTTCCCTCACCAGAAGTTCCTACTCCAGGCTCACCATGTTGCACAACGAAGATGCAGAATGGCATCAATATGCATTAGGAAGCTTGTTGCAAATGGAATTTCATGTTTTTGGAGATTAGAACCAAGTTTCCAGTGATCCCCTATTTGTGATGTGAGGTAGCTTGTGATTCAATGGTGAATTCTTGTTTATTAGATGATTGGAAGCTTGGGTTTTGAGTAAAAGTTAGTAATTTTGTGTTTTGTGCCTTTGGTTGCTTTGAACTAGGAAGAAGTTTGTCAAACTTGGTTTTTGTGGAAGAATTGCTTGGTTATTAGTTGTGAATTGAAGTTAAGGAAAGGGAGTTGTGTTTTCAAGCTTGATTAATGTTATTAGAGCGCGATTGCTTTATGAATTCAAGTAGTTTTGGCAATAGCATTAGTTAATGGGCAAAGTTCATCATGGTGGACTGCTAGCTTTGTGGAGAGTGGAATGATGTTATAATGCATCATAGGTAGGCTTGTGATAGTTGGTTGTGGTTTTTGCAACATGTTTTACAGGTACGTGAAGTTTGAAGGCCATCTAAGCATGTTTGATATGCTTGGTAAGTATTCAAAGGTTGTAGCAGCAAAATTGAAAAATTCTAGGCATCGCAGGTATTGGCAACACGTCGCTAATACTGATGACATGTTCTCAGCACAATGCAAAGTACTTCAAATATTAATAACTATGGAGATGTGTCACCACAATTATGATGACTAAAATTTCCAATTTTGCTAGAAGGTTCAAGGGGAGCCTTAAAGAGGTGCTTAGGGTACTTAGGGGTCTAAGTATTTTGGGGTACTTCGAGACTTCCAAAACTCCTATGAGACCTGGGAGTTTTCTTGGGTTTTTATGGTTACTTTCACTATAAGCAAGCAAACTAGTTAACAGAGGACCACAAGTAGGAATTACTAGCTTGGGTTAAAGGTTTAGTACCATTGGTGACCTAGCCATGTCGTCGGGCATGAGGTTGTGATGTGAAACCTTAGTGCACCTATTGGGTCTTTATGGTCGAGTGCGTCTTTATGGCCTAGTCAATAATAGTCCCGCCATAGTGCCCCTATACAACATAAGGGAGTTTCAACTAGTGATTTCATCAGTACTTAGGCTAGTAAGCTAAGCTTGCTAATAGGTAAGGCTCTGCGTTGTAATTCAACGGCAAGGTAGAGGAAAGGTCCTAAGGGACTGAAGCTATGCACATAAGTATAGCCTTAGGCTGTATGAACTTACAATAGATTACATATGTTCACATATATGTTGTCCTCAGTAACTTTTCTTGTAGGTGAAGTAAAGACCCTTACTGAGAATTATTGAATTTTGACTCCCTAGTTATGTTGTGCAAATTCTGACGTTGCTAGGCTGGATAACCGCTGAGGGTTGTCATGGTAGTTTATTGTTGTAGGTATTTCGCTTGAAAATCCTTGTGATTGTAGTTTACTTTAGTTACTTATTTGTTAAGTAATAGTGCTAAATATAGTGTTTTCTTGGCCACAGAGCCTAGCAGCATGTGGACAGGCTTTTTTGGCTTGCCATTAGGATTCATTTCTAAGGTTGGAGTTAGTGGAGGAGATCTCAGTTGAGGCTTGTATGTGTAGTACTCCTAGTTGCCTCCCCTATCTATGATGGAGTCTTAGACTCTAAGGCTGTTCTTGGGTGAGGAGCATTGGTATACCTTATGTTGAATGCTCTCACATGGTTGTTATGTGTAGTATTAATCATACAAATTTTGATTTTATATGCTTTGTGTTCCTACCTCACAAAATGGGAGAATTACAAGTGTGTCATAATGGCTAAAAACCATTACATTGTGTAATTCTCACCAAAGTGATTGAAGTGTCACGTCCTTAAAAGTGTTTCAAGTTGCTAACTTGTCCCACAAGAAAAGCCTTAAGGATTGGTTGTTTGTCAAGCAACCTATGGACTTTTTTGTAAGGTTTTGGAAATTCGGGTACTCAATTGCAAAACTATCAAGAAAGAGACTTGCAAAGTTATTGGAATGATATGAATGGTATGAAAGTGCTTTTGGAGGACCAAATTGCTCATGGAAGACAAGTTTGGACAAAGGAAACACTAAAGGCAATAAGGACCTAAATGTCCTAGTGTAAACCTTAAGGTGTTCAAGCTTTTGACTTAAGTCTAAGGGTGGAATTGTGGGGTTATCCTAGCATAGGGGAGGTAGCCAAGACTTTATAATTAGTCAAAAATGTTGGGCACATGTGTGCCAATGATTTTAAGACAAAGAAACCATAATTAGTGAGAAGGAAAATGGCATAAAGTAAGGTTAAGCTTGTTAAGTGTGTTTTGTGCCCTTAACCTCATTTAAGGCCATTTAAGTGGCCAAATCACTTACCCCTCTCTCATTTTCGTCCTCCTCCAGCCCAAGAACATAGCCACACTTCCTCCATAGCCACTACACCTTCAAACTTGCAATTGATTGAAATTGAAGGCAAATGGAAGCAATTGGAAGCAAACTAGAGCTATTGCTTGGATACTTTAAGGATTAAGCTTGATTTTTGGCCTACCCACTTTGGTAAGGGTTCTCTTGCTCTCATGTACTATTTTTTGAAATTTTCAAACATTCATGGAGCTAGGGCTAAGCTTGGAAGAGAGCCATGAGCTTGATGAACCAGGCTTAGTGAGGGGAGTGCACTTATTGAAGGTTTTGTGACCTGGTGTGAAGTGCACAATGATGGTAGTAAAGTGAGGGTTTCGAGAGCCCAAAGTTAGTACTAAATAGTGTTAAAATCCTCCTAAGACCAAGCATTAGCTTGAGGAGGGCTGCCATAGTGTTTTGGTTATATTTATTACATGTTTTATGGACTAACCTATGGTATATGTTGCTATCACATTTCATGAATTTGTTTTTTGTGAATGGCTGCTTCATTTGGTTGCTATATCTTGTGTATATGGATTGTAGTTTTTGTGCTTTAGTGTCTTTGGATGCATATTTTAATGATGGTTACATTGCCTATTGAATCCAAGTGCTACCCTTACTAAGTTTCTCAATGAAACTTACTCCCCTCAACTCTGTCATGTCAGGTTCAGCAGAAAGATCACCTTCAAACTAAACTATGTGGTTTGAGTTTTGATCTTAAATTTCAGGTGCATGAACTTCCATATTTCTAGTTATGATTTGGAAATTTTCGTGATTTTAAGAGTACATTTGGTATTTTTAATGGTGGTACTTATTGTTCTGTACAGCAGCTGTCCAGCACCCTGTTTCTGGAGTCCATTGTGTCTCAGGACCTCCTGTAACCTAGGGTCCATATTTAGATGAGTTAAGACCATATTGTAGTGCATGTATGCATGCACATGTAGTGTATGTAAGATGAGACAAGTATGTGAACCTTTGAGTAATATTTTGGCTATGTAAGTCATGTGGTACAAAGTTGCCTAAGTGTGAATGATAGGCTGCTTACTTGTAAATTCTGTTTTGGCCACATAAAGTTGCTAGATGCAATATCATGTAATTTCTATGTGTAATGGACATATATGAGGTAGCCTTGGAGGGTTTTCGCCCTTGTGAATGAAGTATTTGCACACTTATGAAATTTTGTATGGGCAAAATGGTCATAAAGTGACCAGAATTTTGACTCTGTACTTAAAGTTATATATCTCCCTCTGTAGAAGGAATCTTGGTATGAAGTTTTGACCACACCTATATAACATCTTGAGGTTGAACTGAGATTTAGAATTTCTGAATTTCGAGGCCTGTAGCCAAAGATATGACGTTGCAAAGTTGGCTAAGTTATTGTTCATTTGGTCAGAATTTTGTAACCAACTTAAAAAATCCATAACTTGGTCCATAGGTGGGCTATTGATGTAAAAAAAAAGTTCCTTGGTTTGATCTAAGTCTCTGGTTGATAATGGAGCAAATTAAATAGGGGGTATGTGGGTAGAATGATACAATTTATTTGTGGAAGTTAAAGGTGCAGTGGCTGGTCACTAGAACTTAACAAGATTGCCTAAAGTATGGTAGCCAAGATTAAGACTTGTGCTAGTGTTTTCCTTCTTTGCTGCCATAGTCTACATGAAATGTGAATATGTGTGCGATGGTTGGACCAATATGCATGTGTTTACATAGTGCGCCAGAGGGCCACTTGGGTATGCACACTAAGGGTAGTGTTTTGATGGCCTACAAAACATTACCAATCCTAGGAATCTAAATGCGCAATTTTGGCACCATAATTGGACTACCCTTATGGTGTTACCCACTCCGAGGTAGTCCAATTACGGTGCCAAAATTGTGCATTTAGACTCCCAGGATGCATAATGTTCTGTAGGCCATCAAAACACTACCCTTAATGTGCATACCCAAGTGGCCCTCTTGGGCACTATGTAAATACATGCATATTGGTCCAACCATCACACACATATTCACATTTCATGCACACCATGGCAGAAAATAAGGAAACACTAGCACAAGTCTTAATTTTGGCTTCCACACATTAGGCAATCTTGTTAAGTTCTAGTGGCCAGCTACAGCACCTGTAAATTCCACTAATAAACTGTATCATTCTAGCCACATAGCCCCATATTTTATTTGCTCCATTATCAAGTAGAGACATAGATAAAGCCAAGGAATTTTTTTTACATCAATAGCCCACCTATGGACCAAGTTATGGATTTTTGAAGTTGGTTACAAAATTCTGACCAAATGAACAGTAACTCAGCCAATTTTGCAACGCCATATCTTTGGCTACAAGGATCCAAATCCAGAAATTGAAAATTCCAGTTCAATATCTAGATTTTCTGTAGATGTGGTCAAAATTTCATACCAAGATTCATTCTACTCAGGGATATATTAAACTTTAGGTACATGGTCGAAATTCTGGCAACTTTTGGACCATTTTGCCCATACAATTTTTCCAAACCATGCAAACACTTCATTCACAAGGGGAAAGCCCTCCAAGGCTATCCCATACATATACAATACACATATTAATTACATTCCATTTCATCTAGCAACTTTATGTGGCCAAAACAGATTTTACAATTAAGCAGCCTATCATTCACACTTAGGTAGCTTTGCACCACATCACTTACATAGCTAAAACATTACTCAAATGTTCACATACTTGTCCCATCTTACATACACTACATGTACATGAATACATGCACTAAAATATGGTCTTAACTCAGCTAAATACACACCCTAGGTTACAGGAGATCCTGAGATACAATGGACACCAAAAACAGGATGCTGGACAGCTGCTGCACAACACAGTAAATACCACCATTACAAATACCAAATGTGCTCCTAAAATCACGAAAATTTCCAGATCATAACTAGACATATGGAAATTCATGTACCTGAAATTTCAGATTAAAAATCAAACCACAAAGGTTAGTTTCAAGGTGATCTTTTAGCTGGACCTGAAAATGACAGAATTGAGGGGAGTAAGTTTCATTGAGAAACTTAGTAAGGGTAGCACTTGGATTCAATAGGAAATGTAACCATCATTAAAACCTGCATCCAAATACACTAAAGCAAAAAAACTACAATGCATATATACAAGATATAGCAACCAAATGCAGCAGCCAAACACAAACAACAAACATGTGAAATGTGGCAGGAACATATACCATAGGTTAGTCCATAAAACATGTAATAAACTTAAATAAATCACTATGGCAGCCCTCCTCAACCTAATGCTTGGTATTAGGAGGATTTTAACAGTAGTTAGTACTAACTTTGGGCTCTAGAAACGCTCACTTTACTGCCATCTTTGTACACTTCACACTAGGTCACAAAACCTTCAATAAGTGCACTCCCCTCAATGAGCTTGGTTCATCAAGCTCATGGGTCTCTTCCAAGCTTAGCCATAGCTCCATGGATGTTTGAAAATACAGAAAACAACCCATGAGAGCAAGAGAACCCTTACCAAAGTGGGTAGGCTGAAAATCAAGCTTGATCCTTGAAGTATGCAAGAAATTGCTCTAGTTTGCTTCCAATTGCTTCCTTTTGCCTTCAATTTCAATCAATTGCAAGTTTGAAGGTGTGGTGGCTATGGAGGAAGTATGGATATGTTCTTGGGCTGGGGGAGGATGAAAATGAGAAAGGGATAAGTGATTTGGCCACTTAAATGGCCCTAAATGAGCTTAAGGGCACCAAAACACACTTAAACAAGCTTAACCTTTCTTTATGTCATTTTCCTTTTCACTAATTATGGTTTCTATGTCTTCAACTCATTGGTACACATGTGCCCAAAATTTTTGACTAATTAGCAAGTCGTGGCTGCCTCCCCCATGGTGGGATAACCCCAAAATTCCACCCTTAGACTTAAGTCAAAAGCTTGAACACCTTAAGCTTTACACTAGGACATTTAAGTCCTTATTGTCTTTAGTGTTTCCTTTGTCCAAACTTGTCTTCCATGAGTAATTTGTTCCTCCAATAGCACTTTCATACCATTTATATCATTCCCATAACTCTCCAAGTCTCTTTCTTGAGAGTTTTGCAATTGAGTACCCGAATTTCCAAAACCTTACAAAAAAAGTCCATAGGTTGCTTGACAAACAAGCAATCCTTAAGGCGTTTCTTGGCGACCAAGTTACCAACTTGGAACACTTTTAAAGAGGTGTTGATCATGCCTTTTACTCCCCACAGTTCAATCACTATGTTGAGAATTACACAATATAATGGTTTTTAGCCATTATGACACACTTGTAATTCTCCCATTTTGTGAGGTGGTAACGTATGTGAACGATATGAATGGTATGAAAGTACTATTAGAGGACCAAATTGCTCATGGAAGACAAGTTTGGACAAAGGAAACACTGAAGACGTTAAGGACCAAAATGTCTTAATGTAAACCATAAGGTGTTCAAGCTTTTGACTTAAGTCAAAGGGTGGAATTGTGGAGTTATCCCACCATGGGGGAGGCAGCCAAGGATTGATAAATGGGTCAAAAATATTGGGCACATGTGTACCAATGAGTTTAAGACAAAGAAACCACAATTAGTAAAAAGGAAAATCACATAAAGCAAGGTTAAGCTTGTTTAAGTGTGTTTTGTGCCCTTAATCTCACTTTATGCCATTTAAGCGGCCAATTCAATTATCCCTCTCTCATTTTTTACCTTCTCTAGCCCAAGAACATAGCCACACTTCCTCCATAGCCACCACACCTTCAAACTTGTAATTGATTGAAATTGAAGGCAAAATGAAGCAATTGGAAGTAAACTAGAGTCATTGCTTGGATACTTCAAGGATCAAGCTTGATTTTTAGCCCACCCACTTTGATAAGGGTTCTCTTGCTCTCATGAGTTTTTTTCTATAGACTGAAGCAACCATGGAGCTAGGGCTAAGCTTGGAAGAGAGCCATGAGCTTGATCAACCAAGCTTAGTGAAGGGAGTGCACTTATTGAAGGTTTTGTGACCTAGTGTGAAGTGCACAATGATGGCAATGAAGTGAGGGTTTTTATAGCCCAAAGTTAGTACGAAGTAGTGTTAAAATCCTTGCAATACTAAGCACTAGCTTGAGGAGGGCTTCCATAGTGATTTGGTTATGTTTGTTATGTGTTTTAGGGACTAATCTATGCTTATTGTTGCTACTACATTTCATGTGTTTGTTGGTTGTGAATGGCTACCGCTATTGGTTGCTATATCTTGTGTATTTGCATTGTCATTTTTGGGTTTTAGTATCTTTGGATGCAGGTTTGGAGGATAGTTACATTACCTATTGAATCCAAGTGCTACCCATACTAAGTTTCTTCAAGTTCAGCAAAAACATCACATTCAAAATGACATTTGTTGTTTTAGTTTTGATATGAAATTTTAAATACATGAAATTCCATGTGTTAGTGTTGTGCCCAAAAGGCAAATCATGAGATGATTGTATTTTTGCACATTGAGTCATGATATTTTATTAAGGTATTAATCTAGCAATTATGTTTGTTGTTTTGTTTCTGCGTAACTTAACAAAGATAATTGTAACCCTAGAATAATGATATTCTCAAACATCCCTAGTCTAGTATTATTGTGGAGCGGGTTACAATAATACATAACAACTAGCATATGTAAAGACTAATATGAGATATGTGGTTTTCATATGGGTACAATTTGGAGAACTTATGTACTGGACCGACCCACCATGAGAACACTACATGGACCGTTATATGAGTGTCATAAGTGACTCTCATAGTGATCATGGTATATGTAGTCCTTTGACTTAAGATCATCAAGGTTCCCTACATGTGAGTCACATACTTTGATACTTTCATTTGTTGCTCGTAACTGAGTGAACTTGAAGGAGGTCGTTGGGTATTTCACATATCATGCGAAGGGATTTCTATGATCAAGATGGGATTTGTCTCTCCTATGTAATGGGATTGATATCTTCGGGCCCCTTGATAGAGTAAGACTTAGAAAAATGCATGGCCATGCTCAGAGGAGTTGATATACGATATCAATGTCATCAGTTTAAGTTAGTCTACTCGGTAATCAAGAAACCAAAGATTGGGCTATATGAGAGTGACACATTCCATGTCTCATGCTTAGTCTTGATATCTTGGACAAAGGGACAATGGCATATATTGGTGATGATCATAACGGTTTAGTTGAATCATCGACAGTCTTGTCACTTGGGTAGCAATGATGTGTTGCTAGACACCGCTCATTGCTTATGATCATAAATGTGATTTATGATTATTGCCAACGTGGTCAGAGCCAATTGGGTCACGCACATAGAGCTATTTGGATCATTAGAGTGCATGGGCTAATAATTTGGGTTTTGGGTTCACAATAATTTCGTATTAATAGTGGGCCCAATAGTTGAGCCATTATTAAGCCCGAAATTAAAACCTAATTGGATTAGGGCTTTGAAACCCATTAGGCCTGGAAGTTGAGTCTCACTAGAAATACAACTTCTAGTGAGAACTTCGTAGGTCTCCTTGCCCTAGCCTCCCAAAAGGACAGCCGCACTCTTCTCTTTCAATTCCTTGGAGGACGCAAGCTAGCACTGTGAGCGCAAGAGAAATGCATCTGCCGGGACGTGGTGGAAGTGTGGTGATCCTGAGAGGCTCGTGTGGATACCATAGAGAGCTTGAACATGTCAACTGGTCAAGTTTTGTGATTTGACTCTACAGTTGAGTGAGAGACCTCAACTGAAAATTAGGTATGAAAATTTTTGAACACCCGGTTTACCCCGTTTCACTTGGATCCTGGAAGGTTTTGGTTAAATTTCGCTACGCTGTTTGGCTCCCGAAACCCAACACCATGAGTCTAGTTATGATCTAGGAAGGTTGGAGATTTTAGGAGCACATTTGGTATTTTTAATGCTGGTACTTATTGTGTTGTGCAACTGCTGTCCAACATCCTGTTCTGGAGTCCATTGTGTCTCAGTCACTCCTGTAACCTAGGCTAGTTATTTAGCTGAGTTAAGACCATTTTGTAGTGCATGTATGCATGTACATGTAGTGTATGTAAAATGAGACAAGTATGTGAACATTGAGTAATGTTTTGGCCATGTAAGTGATGTGGTGCAAAGCTACCTAAGTATGAATGATTGGCTTCTTACTTGTAAATTATGTTTTAGCCATATATGGTTGTTTAAATGCAAGGCAATGTATTTCCTATGTGTAATGGATGTATATGGGGTAGCCCTAGAGGGCTTGCCCCTTGTGAATGATCTTGCCCACTCCAGGGTAGTCCAATTATGGTGCCAAAACTGTGCATTAAACTCCCAGGTTTGGTGTGTCCTGTAGGTCATCAGAACAACACCCCTAGTGTACATAGTCAAATTACCCTCTTGAGCACTATGTAAGTACATGCATATTGGTCTAACCATAACACACATATTTACATTTATGCACACTATGGCAGCGAAGAAAGAAAACACTAGCACAAGTCTTAGTTTTGGCTTCCACAGATTAGGCAATCTTGTTAAGTTCTAGTGACCAGCTACTGTCTTGTAACTTCCACTAATAGAGTGTATTGTTCTAGCCACATATCCCCATTTTTTATTTTCTCTATTATCAAGTAAAGACTTAGAGCAAACCAAGGAATTTTTCTTTACATCATTAGCCTACCTATGGACCAAGTTATGGATTTTTTAAGTTGGTTACAAAATTCTGACCACATGAACAGTAACTCGGCCAAATTTGCAATGTCATATCTTTGGTTAAAGGGCTCTAAATCCATAAATTCCAAAGCACAGGTAACCCTCTAGATGTCCTCTAGGTGTGGTCAAAATTTCATACCAAGCTTCATTCTACACAGGGAGATATTAAACTTTAGGTCCAGAGTCAAAATTCTAGCAACTTTTGGACCATTTTTCCTATAGAATTTTTCCAAACCATGTAAACACTTCATTCACAAGGGGAAATCCCTCCAAGGCTATCCCATATATGTCCATTACACATAGGAATTACATGCTTTTGCATCTAGCAACTTTATGTCAGCAAAATAGAATTTACAAGTAAGCAGCCCATCATTCACACTTAGGCAGCTTTGCACCACATCACTTACATAGCCAAAACATTACTCAAATGTTCAGATACTTGTCTCATTTTACATACAAATGTACATGTATACATGCACTACAATATGGTCTTAAATTAGCTAAATACACACCCTAGGTTACAAGAGGTCCTGAGACATAAAGGACTCCAAAAACAGGATGCTGGACAGCTGCTGCACAACACAATAGGTACCACCATTAAAAACACCAAAGGGTGGTGTGGAAAAGGAAGGGTAGTGCTTCCATTGTAAGCAACCTAAACACTAGAAGCGCAAATGCAAGCTCTCTCTTGAAGAACTTGCTAAGGAAAAGGGAAGTAATACTTCCACTTCAGGTATTTTTTTTATAGAGGCTAACATTTCTACTTCCTCATCTTGGGTATTGGATACTGGATGTGGATCTCACATTTGTGCAAATGTGCAGGATCTAAGTAGAAGTAGAAGATTGGCCCGAGGTGAAGTGGACCTACATGTTGGAAATAGAGCAAGGGTTGCTGCCTTAACCGTAAGAACTTATGTTCTCACTTTACCTAGTGGATTAGTTTTAGAATTAGACAACTACTACTTTGTGCCTACTATTAGTAGAAATTTGATTTCTGTTTCTTGTTTGGACAAGAAAGGTTTTTCATTTATAATAAAGGACAAATTTTGTTCTATTTATTTGAATGAAATCTTTTATGGTAGTGCTCAACTTAGCAATGGGTTATATGTTCTAGACCTCGAAGATCCAATCTATAATGTGAATACCAAGAAGGTCAGATTAAATGATTCGAACCCGACCTATCTTTCGCACTGTCGCTTGGGCCATATAAATGAGGCCTGCATATCCAAGCTCCATAAGGATAGACTCTTGGACTTATTTGATTTTGAATCATATGAGACATGTGAGTCATGTTTGTTGGGCAAGATGACCAAAGCCCCATTCACATGGTAAAGTGAAAGGGCTAATGACTTACTAGTACTCATACATAGTGATGTATGTGGCCCTATGTCTACACAAGCTAGAGGAGGTTTCCAATACTTCGTTACTTTCACTGATGACTTCAGCAGATATGGCTATGTGTATCTTATGAGACACAAGTCAGAATCCTTTGAAAAGTTGAAAGAATTCAAGAATGAAGTAGAGAATCAACTCAGGAAGAGTATCAAAGTGCTTCAATCAGATTAAGGTGGAGTGTACTTGGATCGAGAATTCCTTGACTATCTGAAAAGAGAAATTGAACTCTGTTAGACATGGTTCACTCTATGATGAGTCAAGCTGACCTTCCAAACTCCTTTTGGGGACATGCTCTAGAGACAACCACTTTTACACTAAACCGAGTTCCATCTAAATCGGTTCAAAAGACACCATATGAGATATGGAGTGGCAGGCATCCCAATTTGTCTTTTATGAAGATTTGGGGCTGTGACGCTTATGTGAAACGTAAATCCTCTAACAAACTAGGGCCCAAATCTCAAAAATGTCTTCTTGTTGGGTATCCTAAATAAACAAAGGGTTACTATTTCTGTAATCCTTCTGAGCAAAAATTGTTTGTTGGTCAAACTGGTGTCTTTTTAGAGAAAGAGTTTATCTCTAAAGAAACTAGTGGGAGGAAAGTAGAACTTGAAGAAATTCAAGAACAACAAGGAGACATCGAACCTGAAATGGAACCTGAACAGACACCACAACATGTTGTGGTTCAAGAGTCTGTTCCTGTAGCATAGAGCCGACGTAGGTTTGGTAGGATTCGGCGTGAGCCTGAGAGATATGGATTTCTCATGACTCATGTTAGTGTTGTGCCCAAAAGCCAATCATGAGATGATTGTATTCTTGCACATTGAGTCATGATATTTTATTAAGGCATTAATCCAGCAATTATGTTTGTTGTTTTGTTCCTACGTAACTTAACAAACACAATTGTAACCCTAGAATAATGATATTCTTAAAAGTCCCTGGTCTAGTATTATTGTGGAGCGGGTTGCAATAATACATAACGACTAGCATATGTGGAGACTAATATGAGATATGTAGTCTACATATGGGTACAAGTTGGAGAACTTGTGTACTGGACCGACCCACCATGAGAACACTACATGGATCGTTATATAAGTGTCATAAGTGATTCTCATAGTGATCATGGTATATGTAGTCCTTCGACCTAAGATCATCAAGGTTCCCTACATGTGAGTCACATACTTTGATACTTTCCTTTGTTGCTCGTAACTGAGTGAACTTGAAGGAGGTCATTGGGTATGTCACATATCATGCGGAGGGATTTGTATGATCAAGATGGGATTTGTCCCTCCTATGTAACGGGAGTGATATCTTCGGGCCCCTTGATAGAGTGAGACTTAGAAAAATGCATGGCCATGCTTGGATGAGTTGATATGCGATATCAATGTCATCAGTTTAAGTTAGTCTACTCGGTAATCAAGAAACCAAAGATTGGGCTATACGAGAGTGACACATTCCATGTCTCGTGCTTAGTCTTGATATCTTGGACAAAGGGACAATGGCATATATCGGTGATGATCATAAAGGTTTAGTCGAATCATCGACAATCTTGTCACTTGGGTAGCAATGATGTGTTGCTAGACACCGCTCATTGCTTATGATCATAAATGTGATTTATGATCATTGCCAACGTGATAAGAGCCTATTGGGTCGCACACATAGAGCTATTTGGATCATTAGAGTGCATGGGCTAATTATTTGGGTTATGGTTTCACTTTAATTTCGTATTAATAATGGGCCCAAGAGTTGAGCCATTATTAAGCCCGAAATTAAATCCTAATTGGATTAGGGCTTTGAAACCCATTAGGCCTGGAAGTTGAGTCTCACTATAAATACAACTTCTAGTGAGAAATTCGCAGGTCTCCTTGCCCTAGCCTCCCAAAAGGACAGCCGCACTCTTCTCTTGCAATTCCTTGGAGGACGCAAGCTAGCACTGCGAGCGCAAGAGAAACACATCTGCCGGGACGTGGTGGAAGCGTGGTGATCCCGAGAGGCTCGTGTGGATACCATAGAGAGCTTGAACACGTCAACTGTTCAAGTTTTGTGATTCGACTCTACAGTTGAGTGAGAGATCTCAACCGAAAATTAGGTATGAAAATTTTTGAACACCCGGTTTACCCCGTTTCACTTGGATCTTGGAGGGTTTCGGTTATTTTATGTTTTAGACCTTAATTTCGCTGCGCTGTTTGGCTCCCAAAAAACCCATACAAGACGTATGTGGTATGTCAAACTCACACTAGTGATGTGATGCTCATGGATCAGGATGAGCCCACAACCTACCAACAAGCTATGTCGGGGCCTGACTCTGAGAAGTGGCTAGTGGCCATGAAATCCGAGATGGAATCCATGTATGAAAACCAAGTATGGACTTTGGTTGACCCACCTGAAGGGGTAAAACCCATAGGGTGCAAATGGGTTTTCAAGAAGAAAACTGACATGGATGGTAATGTGATTACCTTTAAGGGACGATTGGTTGCAAAAGGTTTCAAGCAAATTCTTGGTATTGACTATGATGAAACTTTTTCACTAGTTGCTATGCTTAAATCCATCCGAATTTTGTTCGCTATTGCTGCACACTATGATTATGAGATGTGGAAAATGGATGTCAAAACTGCGTTCCTAAATGGAAAGCTACTTGAGTATGTGTACATGACATAACCTGAGGGTTTTGTCACTCCTAAGAATGCCAATAAAGTGTGCAAGTTGCAAAGGTCCATTTATGGACTGAAGCAAGCTTCTCGAAGTTGGAATCTTTGTTTTGATGAAGCAATCAAAGAGTTTGGTTTTATCAAAAATGAAGATGAACCTTGTGTCTACAAGAAGGTTAGTGGGAGTGCTATTGTCTTCTTGGTGTTGTATGTAGATGATGATGCGGTTCGCGCGGAGCCAGCATCTGATGTGGTCCGGTTAGGCAGAGCTAGCATCTCCACTGTGTGTAGTGGTTTGGGTAGTAGGGGGTCCCGGAGGTGCGAAAGGAAGGCGTCCAGGCTGGATCGCCTTAGATGATGGCCGGCAGCTTCTTGGTCCCGTGGTAGGTGAGGACGGTAGGTACGTCCGGTGCGGGGGAGAGCCCAGAACAATGGTTCCTCAGGGAGACCTGGCTGAAACACTCAGAAAACAAGGGTTAGGAGGCCCCCGAAGTGATTTTCCGGGGGGGAACCTCCGATGCCCAAGTCAGTACTTAAAGAGAGAGAGAATGGCGTAGTAATGAACACAAGAGGCGCTTGCCTGGCAGAGATCCTTCTGAGGGCTGGAGGGAAGAGTATTCAGGTGGAGAGGGGAGAGCGTCCTCTATTTTTCGGCCTTTCTGTCCCTTTTCCTCTCCAGAAGAGAGCCCAGCCCCCCCTTTTTGTGACCATTTTCCTTGTATAAAAGAAGGGGGTGACCCCTTTGGATTATGACACGTGTTTGGTCAGATGGTGTACTTCCGGGCGTGGAGGACCCTAGCCACCTGCAGGCTCCTCGGCCACGAGCTGTAGCCCTTCATGACAGGACATCAGATTGCGACGGCGTCCCAAAGCATGCCTGAGGGTGGTGTATCAAAGCGTGTCTGAAGGTGGCGTGTCGGAGACGTAATGACCAGAGTGCTAGAGACTCCTTAATTGCTCTTGCCGTACAACTGAGGTCCCTCTGGTCAATGTCTTACTTCAGGATGAGGGGCCTTCTCCAGGAGTCAGGCTGGTACTTCGGCAGTTCCATCTTCGGGGAGCTTTCTCCCGCGGAGGGTGGTCGGTCCTTCTCCCCCGAAGTTGGTTTGGTCACCGTCCCTAAGGAGGCGATATGCTGGTTCCTGAAGCTGGTTTTGGCGAGCTACCGAGGTCGTATGCCCCAGGTGTATGACTTCCTTTACTCCGGAGTCCTTTCCGAGGTCGCAGACCTCAGGTGTCTAGCTCCTTCTTTCCCGTGGTCGATAGGTGGTCAATGTGATAGCACTTTGGCTATCAGATGACATACTACTCATTGGGAATGACATTCCTGAGCTACAGTCTATAAAGACTTGGCTGGGTAAATGTTTCTCTATGAAGGACTTGGGTGAAGCAGCCTATGTGTTAGGCATCAGGATCTATAGAGATAGATTTAGAAAGCTTCTTGGCCTAAGTCAAAGTACATACATTGGCAAGGTGCTAAAGAGGTTTAGCATGCAAGATTCCAAGAAAGGATTCTTGCCCATGTCACATGGTATAACTCTTTCTAGATCTCAGTGTTTGAGTACACCTGAGGAGAGAGAGTGCATGAGTAAGATTCCATATGCTTCAGTAATTGGATCTATCATGTATGCCATGATATGTGCTCATCCCGATGTCTCATATGCCTTAAGCATGATGAGTAGGTACCAATTGAGCCCCGGTGAGAGCCACTAGACAGCTGTTAAGAACATGCTTAAGTACTTACGAAGGACTAAGGATGCATTCTTGGTCTTTGGAGGTGAAGATGAGCTCGTTGTAAGGGGTTACATCGATGCAAGCTTCTAATTTGATAAGGATGATTTTGGATCGCAATCTGGTTATCTGTTTTGTATTGGTGGTGGTGTTGTGAGCTGGGAGGGTTCAAAGCAAAAGACAATAGCTAACTCTACAACAGAATCTTAGTACATTGCCGTCTCTGATGCTACGAAGGAGGCAGTTTGGATCAAGAAGTTCATCACTGAACTCGAAGTGGTTCCAAGCATTGCCGACCTAATAGAGCTCTATTGTGACAACAATGGGGCAATCACACAGGCTAAGGAACCTCTATCTCACCAGCGATCCAAACACATACTCCAATGCTATCATTTTATCAGGGAGATCATCGAAAGGGGTGATGTAAGGATATACAGGACTTTGACAGACAGCAACATTGCGGATCCATTGACAAAGCCCCTTACACAGCAGAAGCATGATAGCCATTCTAGGTCCATCAGTATTAGATACATGGATGATTGCCTTTTAGTGCAAGTGGGAGATTGTTAATGTTGTGCCCAAAAGGCCAATCATGAGATGATTGTATTTTTGCACATTGAGTCATGATATTTTATTAAGGCATTAATCCAACAATTATGTTTGTTGTTTTGTTTAGTCTAACTTAACAACCATAATTGTAACCCTAGAATAATGATATTCTCAAACATCCCTAGTCTAGTATTATTGTGGAGCGGGTTTCAATAATACATGACGACTAGCATATGTAGAGACTAATATGAGATATGTAATCTGCATATGGGTACAAGTTGGAGAACTTATGTACTGGACCAACCCATCATGAGAACACTACATGGATCATTATATGAGTGTCATAAGTGATTTTCATAGTGATCATGGTATATGTGTTGGGTTTTGGGAGCCAAACAGCGCAGCGAAATTTAACCGAAACCCTCCAAGATCCAAGTGAAACGGGTAAACCGGGTGTTCAAAAATTTTCATACCTAATTTTCGGTTGAGATCTCTCACTCAACTGTAGAGTCGAATCACAAAACGTGAACAGTTGACATGTTCAAGCTCTTTATGGTATCCACATGAGCCTCTCGGGATCACCATGCCTCCACCACGTCCCAGCAGATGCGTTTCTCTTGCGCTCGTAGTGCTAGCTTGCATCCTCCAATGAATTGCAAGAAAAGAGTGCGGCTGTCCTTTTGGGAAGCTAGGGCAAGGAGACCTGCGAATTTCTCAGTTAAAAGTTGTACTTATAGTGAGACTCAACTTCCAGGCCTAATGGGTTTCAAAGCCCTAATCCAATTAGGATTTAATTTCGGGCTTAATAATGGCTCAACTCTTGGGCCCATTATTAATACGAAATTAAAGTGAAACCATAACCCAAATAATTAGCCCATGCACTCTAATGATCCAAATAGCTCTATGTGTGTGACCCAATAGGCTCTTACCATGTTGGCAATGATCATAAATCACATTTATGATCATAAGCAATGAGCGGTGTCTAGCAACACATCATTGCTACCCAAGTGACAAGATTGTCGGTGATTCAACTAAACCTTTATGATCATCACCGATATATGCCATTGTCCCTTTGTCCAAGATATCAAGACTAAGCACGAGACATGGAATGTGTCACTCTCGTATAGCCCAATCTTTGGTTTCTTGATTACTGAGTAGACCAACTTAAACTGATGACATTGATATCGTATATCAACTCATCCGAGCATGGCCATGCATTTTCTAAGTCTTACTCTATCAAGGGGCCCGAAGATATCACTCCCGTTACATAGGAGGGACAAATCCCATCTTGATCATACAAATCCCTCCGCATGATATGTGACATACCCAATGACCTCCTTCAAGTTCACTCAGTTACGAGCAACAAAGGAAAGTATCAAAGTATGTGACTCACATGTAGGGAACCTTGATGATCTTAGGTCGAAGGACTACATATACCATGATCACTATGAAAATCACTTATGACACTCATATAACGATCCATGTAGTGTTCTCATGGTGGGTCGGTCCAGTACACAAGTTCTCCAACTTGTACCCATATGTAGACTACATATCACATATTAGTCTCCACATATGCTAGTCGTTATGTATTATTGCAACCCGCTCCACAATAATACTAGACCAGGGACGTTTAAGAATATAATTATTCTAGGGTTACAATTATATTTGTTAAGTTATGCAGAAACAAAACAACAAACATAATTGTTGGATTAATGCCTTAATAAAATATCATGACTCAATGTGCAAAATTACAATCATCTCATGATTGGATTTTGGGTACAACACTAACAATATGTAGTCCTTCAACCTAAGATCATCAAGGTTCCCTACATGTGAGTCACATACTTTGATACTTTCCTTTGTTGCTCTTAACTAAGTGAACTTGAAGGAGGTCATTGGGTATGTCACATATCATGCCGAGGGATTTCTATGATCAAGATGGGATTTGTCCCTCCTATGTAACGGGAATGATATCTTCGGGCCCCTTGATAGAGTAAGACTTAGAAAAATGCATGACCATGCTCGGATGAGTTGATATACGATATCAATGTCATTAGTTTAAGTTGGTCTACTCGGTAATCAAGAAACCAAAGATTGGGCTATACGAGAGTAACGCATTCTATGTCTCGTGCTTAGTCTTGATATCTTGGACAAAGGGACAATGGCATATATCGGTGATGACCGTAAAGGTTTAGTCGAATCATCGACAATCTTGTCACTTGGGTAGCAATGATGTTTTGCTAGACACCGCTCATTGCTTATGATCATAAATGTGATTTATGATCATTGCTTATGATCATAGTAACAGCCTATTGGGTCGCACACATAGAGCTATTTGGATCATTAGAGTGCATGGACTAATAATTTGGGATTTGGGTTCACGATAATTTCATATTAATAATAGGCCCAATAGTTGAGCCATTATTCAGCCCGAAATTAAAGCCTAATTGGATTAGGGTTTTGAAACCCATTAGACCTGGAAGTTGAGTGTTACTATAAATACAACTTTGAAATGAGAAATTCACAGGTCTCCTTGCCCTAGCCTCCCAAAAGGACAGCCGCACTCTTCTCTTGCAATTCCTTGGAGGACGCAAGCTAGCACTGCGAGCGCAAGAGAAACGCATCTGCCGGGATGCGGTGGAAGTGTGGTGATCCTGAGAGGCTTGTGTGGATACTATAGAGAGCATGAACACGTCAACTGTTCAAGTTTTGTGATTCAACTCTACAGTTGAGTGAGAGATCTCAACTGAAAATTAGGTATGAAAATTTTTGAACACCCGGTTTACCCTGTTTCACTTGGATCCTGGAGGGTTTCGTTAAATTCTGCTACACTGTTTGGCTCCCGAAACCCAACACCATGAGTCTAGTTATGATCTAGGAAGGTTGGAGATTTTAGAAGCACATTTGGTATTTCTAATGGTGGTACTTATTGTGTTGTGCAACTGCTGTCCAACATCCTGTTCTGGAGTCCATTGTGTCTCAGGCACTCCTGTAACCTAGGCTAGTTATTTAGCTGAGTTAAGACCATTTTGTAGTGCATGTATGCATGTACATGTAGTGTATGTAAAATGAGACAAGTATGTGAACATTGAGTAATGTTTTGGCTATGTAAGTGATGTGGTGCAAAGTACCTAAGTATGAATGATTGGCTGCTTACTTGTAAATTATGTTTTAGCCACACATGGTTGTTTAAATGCAAGGCAATGTATTTCCTATGTGTAATGGACATATATTTTGTAGCACTGGAGGGCTTGCCCCTTGTGAATGATGTTACCCACTCCAGGGTAGTCCAATTATGGTGCCAAAACTGTGCATTAAACTCCTAAGTTTGGTGTGTCCTATAGGTCATCAAAACAACACCCCTAGTGTACATACTCAAGGTACCCTATTGAGCACTATGTAAATACATGCATATTGGTCTAACCATAACACACATATTTACATTTGTGCACACTATGGCAGCTAAGAAAGAAAACACTAGCATAAGTCTTAGTTTTGGCTTCCACAGATTAGGCAATCTTGTTAAGTTCTAGTGACCAGCTAATGTCCTGTAACTTCCACTAATAAAATGTATTGTTCTAGCCACATATTCCCATTTTTTAATTGCTCTATTATCAATTAGAGACTTAGAGAAAACCAAGGAATTTTTCTTTACATCACTAGCCACCTACGGGCCAAGTTATGGATTTTTTAAGTTGGTTACAAAATTCTGACCAAATGAACAGTAATTCAGCCAAATTTGCAATGTCATATCTTTGACTATAGGGGTCTAAATCCATAAATTTTAAAGCACAGTTAATCCTCTAGATGTCCTCTAGGTTTGGTCAAAATTTCATATCAAGCTTCATTCTACACAGGGAGATATTAAACTTTAGGTCGATAGTCAAAATTCCAGCAACTTTTGGACCATTTTGTCTATAGAATTTTTCCAAAGCATGTAAACACTTCATTCACAAGGGGAAAGCCCTCCAAGGCTATCCCATATATTTCCATTACAAATAGGAATTATATGCTCTTGCATCTAGCAACTTTATGTTGGCAAAACAATATTTACAAGTAAGCAGCCCATCATTCACACTTAGGCAGCTTTGCACCACATCACTTACATAGCCAAAACATTACTCAAATGTTCAGATACTTGTCTCATTTTACAAACACTACATGTACATGTATACATGCACTAAAATATGGTCTTAAATTAGCTAAATACGCACCCTAGGTTAGAGGAGGTCCTGAGACACAATAGACTCCAAAAATAGGATGCTGGACAGCTGCTGCACAACACAATATGTACCACCCTTAAAAATAGAAAATGTGCTCCTAAAATCACAAAAATTTCCACATAGTAACTAGACATATGGAAGTTCATGTACCTGAGATTTGAGATATAAAAGAAAACTGCAATGGTTACTTTGAAGGTCATCTTTCAGCTGGACCTGAAATGACAAAATTGAGGGGAGTACGTTTCATTGAAAAACTTAGTAAGGGTAGCACTTGGATTCAATAGGCAATGTAAACATCATTAAAACCTGCATCCAAAGACACTAAAACATAGAAATGACAATGCATATATACAAGATATGGCAACCAAATGCAGCAGCCAAACACAACAACCAAACACATGAATTGTGGCAGCAACATATATGATAGATTAGTCCATAAAACATGTAATAAACTTAAATAAATCACTATGAAAGCCCTCCTCAAGCTAATTCTTGGTTTTAGGAGGATTTTAACAGTAGTTAGTACTAACTTTGGGCCCTAGAAACCCTTATTTCACTGCCATCTTTGTGCACTTCACACTGGGTCATAAAACCTTCAATAAGTGCACTCCCCTCAATGAGCTTGCTTCATCAAGCTCATGGCTCTCTTCTAAGCTTAGCCCTAGCTCCATGGTTCCTTGAAAATATAGAAAATAACCCATGAGAGCAAGAGAACCCTTACCAAAGTGGGTAAGCCAAAAATCAAGCTTGATCCTTGAAGTATTGAAGAAACAGCTCTAGTTTGCTTCCAAATCCTTCCTTTTGCCTTCAATTTCAATCAATTACAAGTTTGAAGGTGTGGTGGATATGGAGGAAGTATAGCTGTGTTCTTGGGCTAGGGAAGGATGAAAATGAGAGAAGGATAAGTGATTGGGCTACTTAAATGGCCTTAAATGAGCTTAAGGGCATAAAACACACTTAAGAAGCTTAACCTTGCTTTATGTCATTTTCTTTCTCACTAATTATGGTTTTTTTTATCTTAAACTCATTGGTACACATGTGCCCAACATTTTTGACTAATTATCAAGTCTTTGCTGCATCCCCCATGGTGGGATAACCCTAAAATTCCACCCTTATACTTAAGTCAAAAGCTTGAACACCTTAAGGTTTACATTACGACATTTAGGTCCTTATTGCCTTTAGTGCTTACTTTGTCCAAACTTGTCTTCCATGAGCAATTTGGTTCTCCAATAGCACTTTCATACCATTTATATCCTTCCCATAACTCTCCAAGTCTCTTTCTTGAGAGTTTTGCAATTGAGTACTCAAATTTCCAAAACCTTACAAAAAAAGTCCATAGGTTGCTTGAAAAACAAGCAATCCTTTAGGCTTTTCTTGGGGGCCAAGTTATCAACGTTGAACACTTTTAAGGAGGTGTTGATCATACCTTTTACCTCCCACACTTCAATCACTATGGTTAGAATTACACAATGTAATGGTTTTTAGCTATCATGACACTTGTAATTCTCCCATTTTGTGAGGTGGTAACAAATGAAGTGTCTACACACTTTTGAAAATTTATATGGGAAAAATGGTCATAAAGTGACTAGAATTTTGGCTTTGTACTTAAAGTTCTATATCTCCGTGTGTAGAAGAAATGTTGTTATGAAATTTTCACCACACCTAAAGAACATCTAGAGGTTAAAATGGGATTTTTAATTTTTGAATTTGGAGCTCTATAGCCAAATATATGGTATTGCAAAGTTGGCTAAGTTACTATTCATTTGGTCAAAATTTTGTAACCAACTTAAAACATTCATAACTTTTTCCATAGGTGGGCTATTGATGTAAAACAAAATTCCTTGGTTTTCTGTAAGTCCCTACTTGATAATGGAGTGATGAAAATAAGGGGTACATGGTTATAATGATACAGTTTATTAGTAGAAGTTACAAGTGCAGTGGCTGGTCACTAGAACTTAACAAGATTACCTAATGTGTGGTAGCCAAGATTAAGGCTTCTGCTAGTGTTTTCCTTCTTTGCTGCCGTGGTGTACATGAAATGTGAATATGTATGTGATGGTTAGACCAATATGCATATGTTTAAATAGTGCCCAACAGGGCCACTTGGGTATGCACACTAAGGGTAGTGTTCTAATGGCCTATAAAACATTATGAATCCTGGGAGTTTAAATGCACAATTTTTGCACCATAATTGGACTACCCTAGAGTGGGTAATAATGAGGACCCTCTTGACATTCCAACTTCTTATCCTTGCCCTAATTAGGAGAGGGTCATCGTGTGGAAACTTCATTGTAGACCCATCTTTCCGAACAAAGTTGTTCGTTCGGTTGTCGAATTCCATCTTTGCGATTTCATGAACCTTCCTTTTCCTCTCAGTCAAGGGTATTCCAGTTGTGATCATCTGGATTATACTGGCCAAAGGTGGTGGGTATTTCCTGGGACTTCGGTTACAACGTCAGTTAGAGTCATAATCCTCATCCTCTCATTCTCTATCTTCTTCTTTTCTTTCTCAAGCTTTGGGCGATGGCATGCGGAAGTAGCAACGAAGTTGCCCTTGCTTGATTAGAGATTCAATATATTTCCATAGCTGGAAGCAATCCTCGGTATTGTGCTTGTGGTCCTAGTGAAATTGACAGAGTTTCTTCATGTTCTTCTTGTTGTCCGAGGTCATAGCCTTCAGATGTTGGATTTTGGTTCCTTGCCTTTTCATGACCATTAGGATGTTTGTTCTTGTATTGTTTAGGGGGGTGAACAATACTAGCCTCTTGCCCCTTTCTTTTTGAGGTCTGCCCTCTATTTCGGCTAAATATTGAGGTTGGTGACTCTGACCTTCAGAGTGACTGTGGTCAAACTTTGGGCCACCCATCCTTAACTCCTCGGCTGTCATATGTTGCTCTGCCCTTTGGTAGAATTCTCTAAGGTCATCAGGGGGATCCTTGGAGAACTTATATAAAAGTTACGAGTCCCTCATGAGTCCCCTGGTCATAGCGAGGATTCAAATTTTGGGCCGGAAGTCTGGCACACTGAGGGCTTCTCGGTTAAACCTCTCGACGTAGTCCAGAATGGTCTCCCCATTCTTTTGGGCTATGTTGAACATCTGGATGAGCATCTTTAAGGTTGGCTTGCTTTTGATGAATTGCTGGGTTAAGGTAGTTGACAACTCTTGGAAACCCATTATAGTTTCGGGGGCTAGGGAGTTACACCACGCAGTTGCCAGCCCCGACAAGGTGACCTGAAAACACTTACAGAAGGTGGGGTCATCGGTACCATGTAGCACCATGCTCCTCCTATATTTCTTCTAGTGGGCTTCGGGATCATTGCGCCCATCATATGTCTCCAAACATGCTACCCGAAGGTCGCTGGGAATTGGTGCCTTTATTATCATGCGGATGAAGGGGGACTCCTCTCCAATGAAGGTCTTCGATAGCCTTCACAAGACAGGCTTTTGAAAGACCTATTTTTCAACCTTTCCTAACCTCTCCAGGATTTTTTCCATCAAGATGGTAGTACCGTCCTTTCCCCGTTGCATGGCAATCATAGGCAATGGAGAATGGCGTCTTGTTTTCAATGAGTAACTTCTCTGGCATGGGGATAAGGATTCTCATCTGGGGATGGACTTCACCGATAGGAAGTTCTGGGCTCTTTTGACCTAGTTCCTATAGTGCAATGTCCCCGGGATGGTATGTTCTCTGTTGAGGATTCATCGTGAGAACCCCCGCTTCCAAAGCTCCCACAAGGTGACTTGTGACTTTTCTCCAGATGTGCATCCAAAGAGGATGCTCTTCCTTTTTGAGGTGCTGTTGACCACCTTTGGTCAAGTTGTTGTGTCATTTCAGCCACAATAGAGCGCTGAGAATTGTGGAGGAAGCCTATTGTGACAGTCAGAGGACACTCATCCTTTAGTAGGGAAGCATCCGCTGTAGGCTGTTCAGTTGTTGCTTGAGTTTTCGATGTAGACTGGGACCTCAGGAGTTCGTTGTCCTTTGAATGCTGAGTCTCAATAGCAGCGACTTGAGAATGGTTTCCCATAGACGTCGCCAAATGATGCCTGGCGGCATTTTCATTGTATGACCTGTTGGGCCTGATAGAGACTTCAAGTGAGAAGGTATCTGCAAGATATTGAAGAAAACGGGTTAAGGGCTCCCTAGAGTGTGTTTCTAGGGGTGGAGGCTCCAACGCCTAAGTCAGTGAATGGGAGAGAAGTTGTTTAAGAGTAGAGAGTATAAAGGAGGTAGTCCTGTGTCCTTTACTTGGGAACCTCCCAAGTATTTATAGGGGGATGGAGGGAGAAGGCTATTTTACACAACCTGTTTAGATCAGGACACGTGTTCAGCTATATCTTATCCATACCTTCAGAGACAGGCATCTCAAACTAGCTGTAGGTAGTTCTGGCTAGAGGGCAGGTGCGTGAGCGAGGCTTTTGTGTCAGAAATCGCTCAACTGTATTTGCCATTTTTCTGTGAGATCCCTTTGGGTAGGGACTTTCCCCTAGGGCTACCGGGGAAGGCCCTTCGGAGTGGTGGACCGTCTTCGGGAGACCTTTTCCTCTATCAGGGATAGTGGACTTATAATCCCGAGGTTGGTAGTGTGGAAATTCGAGGGTGGTGAGCATCCTTTTCTCCAGAGTCAGATATGTGTATCACCAAGGGTGGTGGAGAGATTCCTTCCGAGGTTGGTGTTATAAAGTCCTGAAGGTGGTGTTAGATTCCTTCGAGGGAGAAGGTCTTTGTAGGCGATAGCCTTACATCTATCACATCTCTTTGCTTGTAGAGGGTCATTTTGGCGTCACTTCACCTGCCTTCTTTGGGCTATATAAAGCCATTCCTCCTCAAAGCCTCCTCACTCATTTACTTTTAGCACTCTCTTGCTATCTCAGCTTCCATTTTCTTACAGCGGTGTCTTAGTAGCAAAGCAATTTTTGGCCACCATTTACAATGCTTTCCTTTTGTTTAGT
The DNA here is from genome assembly GCA_005392925.1 of Aquilaria sinensis. NCBI lineage: Eukaryota > Viridiplantae > Streptophyta > Magnoliopsida > Malvales > Thymelaeaceae > Aquilaria > Aquilaria sinensis. The sequence goes on along the minus strand of SMDT01000056.1, from coordinate 43,588 downwards.
AGGTTAGTATCTTCCGATGTCAGTTTTTGTGTTTGATTCCTCTTCCCATAGCATTTTTTAGGTAAGGTCCTAGTTTACCAAACATGTCTTCTTTAGGAGCACTAGTCCGACCCATTCCTAAGAGTTACGCTCCATTCAACTCTTATTTGAGTTGTGCCAGTTCGGAAAAGCTAAAGAAGTGGTCAGCAAAATTCTTCCTTCCTTCTAACATCGTCACTAGGCTTCCTTGCCCTGGCGAATCGAGCAACCTTCCTCAACATAACGAGGATACTATCTTCAGAGCACAGTTGAAGGCGGGTGTTCGGTATCCACCACTAAAGATGGTGAGCAACTTTTGTAGGTTTCATGGCATAACTACTAACCAACTACCCTCGAACTCCTATTCTTACTTCAATGCCTGTGTGGGGTCTTCAAGATAGACTCAACTTCATCTTCTCATGCAATACTACAAACTTCATCCTGTCCCGAAGGGCAGGTTTTAGTTTTTGCTCCTTCGGGGATTCGGGAGCAAGAAATTCACTTCTACCATCGGCACCGAGGATTGTTGGCGAGGATGGAAGAATAAATACTTCTTCATGGAGGTGGACAGGAAATGGAAGGAATGCCTATGAAGTGGGCATATGGAACCCTTCACATTGACATGATGGATCCATCAAAGTTGCTTAACCTTAAATTGGAGGCTCAATTCGAAGAATTTGACAGTTGTATTCGGGTGATAGCTGATTGGTCAGACCATCCTCCTTCACATCCATTGTACCCTTTTCCAAGCAGATGGAACTTCATGACCGAAGAGGTACTTCTGGAGCTCGGGGTCATTTAGAAGCACGTTACTGACAAGAACATGCCAAAACCAGCCATGGACGGGAAAAAATCATGGCTGGGCAAAATAACCCTTAGGGCTCTGTTTTTGTACTTTTTTTTTGTACTTAGTATTTTGTCTTCTTAAATGGAATATCCTTCATTTCAAAATTTTTGTCCAAGTCCATGATTAGCACGATCTTTAGCAAGTATTGCTTGCTTGGAAAGATTTTCAGTAAATTCACCCTCTTCGGCCAACTTACTATCTTTGGTTATGCAATCCTCTATACTTTCGGTCGTAAGCTATCCTTGACAAAAAATATTATCGTGAATTACAAACCTTAGCCTTTTCTTTTTGCAAAGTTGTGAGTATTTTCCTCAATGTTCTAGAATAGAATTCAAGCAATGTTTTTAGGAAATTCACTATGTACAAGAACACTTAGGTACTTTTGGAATCAACCATATTTCGTTAATCTCCTTTGGTAAAGCTTGTACAAGATCACATAGTGATGGCGATGGGTGCCATCAAGATCTCCATTGTGTGCCGTGGAGAGTGCAATAGGGACTTCCGGAGGCACAGATGAACCCAGGGAGAGGGTGCTCTGTGTGGATCACCTGGGATGGCCGGCAGCGTCTTTGGCTCGTGGTAGGAGGGCCTGCCTGAAACACTCGGAAACCAGTGGTTAGGAGGACCCCGGAGTCCTTTTCCGGGCAGGAGCCTCCGACGCCCAAGTCAATGCTTAGCAGAGATGGAGAAAGAGTACTAAACACAAGAGGTTCTTGCCTGTCGTGGCCGTGTTCTCTTTTGAGGGCTGAGAAGAGATGAGATAGAAGCCCCTTTACCTCAAAGTATTTTTGGCAGAGAGAGGAGAGAGAGAAAGCTCTTCCACTTTGCCACAAAGTATTTTCAGCAGAGAGAGGAAAGAGAGAGAGCTCTGTCAGGCTCAGACCATTCTCCTGGTAAATATAGATGGGGGTGAGCCGTTCGGATGGCAACACATGTATGAACGGATAGCATCCGTACTTCTCGGCATGAGGGCCCTTAGCCGCCTACAGGCTCCTCGGGCCGCAGTGTAGCCCTGCAGGACGTAAGCTGTGATGGCGTATCAGAGCGTGTCTAGGGGCGGCGTGTCGGGAGCCTTAAGAGTACGGTGTGTCAGAGGCTCCTTGATGGCTCCGCCGTACTTCCGAGGTCCCCTGGGTTGACGTCTCCCTTTGAGGTGAGGGGCCTCTTCCCAAAGTCGTACTAGTACTTCGGCGCATTTACGGGCACTGAAGTAGGTATCTTCAGGGGGCTTTCACTTGCAGAAGGTGGTTGGCGCTCCTCCTCAAAGCTAGTTCGGTCGCCCTCTCGATGGAGGCATTACGGTAGTTTCCCCAGGGTTAGTCTTGGCGGGCTACCGAGGTCACGTGCCTCAGGTGTTTGGCTCCCTTTCTCTGGGGGTCCTAAGGTGTTCGGGGCGATAGTACTTCGGCTATCACATGCGCCCCCTCGGAAAGCCGGAGTGGAGACTTCAACTAGTGGTCCTTTTGGGAGCGCTTTTCGAGACTCAGAGTGCGACGTTCACAGGGGAGGTGATTTACCACGTAGGAGGTAAGCCTTGTTCGAGCAGGTGTTACCTGTTTGCCCTTTGGTGTTCTCGAGATACCCAACCTCTTTACTTTTTCTGCCATGGGTTAATGGACCGTCATGTCTTGAAACTAGGCGTGTCATTTTGGAGTAGCGTGCCCACTTTTTCAGGATGTCAGAAAATGTGTCCTAGTTTCTTGTGACGGATAACATGTGGCAGATACTGGTTGGGATGGCATGCCTTTTTGCGCGCGAGGGCCAATTATGGTGATGTTTCGCCTTCATGCAGCAGTTATGATGTCATTTTGGCTGCCCTTCCACGATCTATATAAGTCTCCTCCTATCACACTCTTCATTTGTTTCCCTTTGCGTTTCATTTTGCTCTCGTTTGCTTCTGTGCCTTTTTGTGGTGGTATTAGGGGCAGAGCGATTTCCGGCATCATGCACGACAGCGTTCAGAAATCCTGATTTCGGCAAGGCCTTCGGTGGGTTCTTCCTTCAGTTTCTGCTTTTTCTTTTTGCTTCCGAAGTTGGTTTTCTTCTCTTCTGAAGCCTTTTTTTTGGCCCACCATGTCTTCGGCTATTCCTGAGAGCTGGCAATCTCTTATGTCTCACCCTTGTTGCTCCACTTCTGAGAAATTAGAGAGGTGGACAACTAAATTTGTCCTCCCTTCATACGCCACCACAAGATTACCCCACCTCGGTCACTTTAGCTTTATGAACCGGGACGACGAGTTTGCCATTTTTCGAGCCCAACTAAAGGCCGAACTTCGGTATCCTCCAGCAAAGATGATTTGTGACTTTTGCCAATTTCATGGCATAGCTGTGAATCAACTTCCTGCCAACTCGTACCACTATTTGAATGCCTTTCTCGGCATGTGCGGGGTCTTCGGGGTAAAACCCCATTTTATCCTATTCATGCAGTATTACAAGCTCTATCCGGTTCTGAAGGGTGGCATTTATTTCATGCTACCTCAAGGATCTGGGAGCAAAAAATTCATGTTCACCTTCGCTACCAAGGATAGTTGGCGAGGGTGGCAAAGGAAGTTCTTCTTCCTAAAGGTGGCGGAGGCCTGGTCGCATGTTCCGACTAAGTGGGCTCGGGGAAAGCTGGAGACGGATGTCGTTGATCCGAAGAAGTTGCTAACTTCTGAGTTGGCGGTGAGGTTTGCGTACTTCGACAGACATATCTGTGCTATCTTCGATTGGGATGCCGAGGTCCCTCCACGTTCCCTCTACCCTTTCCCGATCATGTGGAAACTCATGACCGAGGAGTTCTTCCGGAGTTGGGGGTGGTTACGGAGCACAAGACGGATCTTAGCATGCCAGCTCTTGCTACCGAGGGGAAGGACTCTTGGCTGGTAAAGCTCCTTCGGAGCTCACTCACTTATAAGGCCTTTTTTGAAAGTAAGTTTTCTTTCAAAGTTTTCAGCATAAGTGCTTATCTGGACTCACGCTGATGTTTTCCCTCTTTTTCAGAGATGGGCGACGAGTCCGCTGCCTACTATAAGTCTCTTCCTTGGTTACGCCGAGAAGGGAGAGCAAATGAAGAAAGGCATCTCCAAGAGGCGTAAGACTACTGGGAGCGGACTATCTTCGGCCAAGAAGGTGAAGAAGGACATCCTTCTTCCACCCCTAGAGGATGCGGCGGGAGTTGGTGTCATTACAACTTCTACTGAGGTTGGTGACATCATTGCTACTTCCACTAAGGTTGGCAATGTCATTACAACTTCCACCAAGGTTGCAACTCTCGCTGAGCCTGAAACTATGGCCGAGGTTCCTGCCGGGGTGATTGCCCTTCCTGCTTCTTTGAGTCCTGCCACGTCGGCAGATCTTGTAGGCTCTTTGGCGGGCAGTCCCTCTACCGAGGAGCTGGAAAAACGCTGAAGGGATAAAGGGAAACATGTTCCTACCGATGTGGAAGAGGTCCGGGACTCTGATGACGACTGTGCTGAGGTCGCGCCAGGTTTGTCTCCTGCCCGCATTTGTTATACTTATATCGTCATAACTCTGTAGAGTTAAGGGGCTTTGTCTGATTTATGTTTTCAACTTCTTCAGAGGATCTAGCGCCCTCAGCTTGGATGGTGGAACATGCCCGTAGGCGGGCTCTTCGGGATTCCCACGTCCCGAAGGACAAGGTCCCAAAGGAGCCGTTCTGGTCTTTTACGGAGGATATGAACCTATTCTCCGAGGACTGCCGGGAAATGGCTCCCCAGATGGCGAGGGGGGTGCTCACTCAGGCCTTCTTCAAGGTAGTTTCCGAGGAGTGCGCTTCCAAGGACTCCCTTGCCGCTAGAGTTTCCGAGCATGCTACTCAAGTAATTCCTCAGGCTTCTTCATTTTTCCTCCCACTTTTTTGTCTAAGTGTTTTGGCTTTCTTTGTGTAAATTTCACTAATTACCTTCTTTTTTGCAGCTCTTGGGGTATAGTGGATACCTTCGAGCTTGGGCAACAAAGCAGTCTTCAGTCCGAGCTTGGGCTGAAGATAAACTTGAGAAGGCCAAGGTTTTTTGTGCTAACTCGGTTGTGACGAACACCGAGTTGAGCCGCATAGCCAAGGAGAAGATTGCCAATCTTTGGGAGGAATTCTTGAAGGGCCAAGAGGTGCTCTTAAAGGATTTTTCCAAGAAGATGTTCAACCTTGGTGAGAAGGTTGTGAGCCTGACTTCGGCCAATGAGGCTGTTCAGAAGGAGAAGGAAAAAGAAGCTGCTATCCTGACGAAGGCTCTTGCCAAGAAAGCTGACCTTCAAGCCGAGGTCGAGTCGCTAAAGAAGGGCTCGAAGAAGAAGAAGATAAAGGAGCTGGAGAAGGAGGTTGAAGATCTTCGGAAGGAGGTTTCGGATCTTCAGAATAAGGTAGACGACTTGGACGTTGAAAAGGACAAAGCCGTTCAGGCGACCAAGGTTACCTTTCAGGACGGCTTTTGCTTAGCTCGTTATCAATTTCAGAAGAAATATCAGGACCTTGACCTCTCTTTCTTGGCTGCCCTAGATATTCCCAAGGGGCCACGGTGGACTTGGTCGAAAGTCGAGCTTCTCAACCTGTCATTTGTCCCTCCTCCCTTAACGAAGGCAGTGAACAAAGATACGGAAGCTGGAGCTTCCCATGCCGCCAGGGACCCTTAGATATTCTTGGGCTTTTCCTTCTTCTTTTTCTTTGTACTTCTTCTTCTTGTAATCTTCTTCTTGTATCAAGACCTTCTTCAATAAATTTTCCTTCACGAATCGGTTAAGTCTTTTTGAGCAATTTTTTTTCCCAATTGTTCTGACCACTTTCGGTCGAAGGACTTTCGGAAAAATACTAGCAATTTTTTTTTCCCAGTTGTCCCGACCACTTTTGGTTAAGGGACTTTGAAAATGTATTTTTGGCTCGTTTCTTCGGTCAACCTTTGGGTAAACGCTCGTTGTTGGCGAAGTCCCCTTAGGCAAATTTTCAGCCTGCACTCGTTGGCCGTACTCAATAGACTTCGCCTTTTTTGGGCATAGAACCCAGTCAACTAAAAGAAGACTTTTGGGAGTTAATGGACTTCACCTTTTTTTGGCATATATCCCAGTTAACTTCGGGAGGAAGACAAGACTTTCGGGACTCAATGGACTTCACCTTTTTTGGGCATATATCCCAGTCAACTTCGGGAGGAAGACAAGACTTTCGGGAGTCAATGGACTTCACCTTTGTTTGGCGAGTATAGGGGAAAACTTCTATACTTAGAGGAAATTACTTGTACAATTTCCCATCTAAAATTCTAAGTATAGAATTTCATTAAGGCCTCCGAGTGCCATGCATTTCTCAGCTTTCCTCCTTCGGTGCCGCCAAGCTTGTATACTCCCTTTCAGACCTCTTCTAGGACCAAATATAAGGCCCTTTCCCGTTTGGCCAAGGTACCCCATGGGTCGGTTTTCGGGATTCAAACTCGGCCTTTTGGAGGATGAGGGAGGGGTGTCTCCTCCGTGGCCCCTCAGGGAGTTTGTTCTGATAACTCCTTTGCTGTTTGCTCCCCCCAACCTTTTTTATGGTCCCTCTTTCATAGTTCTGTTGACTACCTCAACTTACCTGTTGCTCTGGGGCTGAACTAATGGGGCGAAGTGTGTTTTGATTCCGAGGTTGGTGATGAATTTTTGGAATCCTCTATTCCACAGGCTGGTGACCGTCGGTATGCCAATTCTGCATATCATGTTCTTCCAGACGAAATTTTGTATATTTTTTGCTAGAATGGTCGCTAAGAGTCCTGCCTCACTCCACGTAGTGAAGTGGTCTACTGCCGCTACACGAATCTTCACTTTTTCGGGAGCTGCCAGGAGTGGACCGGTGAGGTCTGTGTCCCATACTTGCAAAGAGGCAAGGGTAATCTTCCGGGGTTATCCACTCCGAAGGCGGTCTTTGGGTGCTGGCATCTTTTTTTCCATTTTCACACTTTCTGGATGAATTGTCTTGCACCTACTTTTTACGGACTTGCGTTCCTTTACCAGCATAGTTCCTCCTCAATCAGGGAACTTCATCTGGAACGTCTTCACACTTGTCGCCGCTTTATGAGGGTTTTCGGGACTTTTTGGTTTTGAGGTCTCTCTTTGAAGGATCTTTCCTTCCTTTGTTTGAGGGTACTGCATTTAGTGTTGCCATGCTCGACTGGCACACTACTTTGGTAACCCCATTTGATTGCTTTGCTGACCTCCCTGCCTTTGGGCCCTCGAGGGCTGGGTCGAGCGCTCCGCTATTCTGCGCTTTTTATTGACAGGGAGTTCCTACCTTCGCTAGGTCTCCCTCGTTTGGTTTCAGCATTTTTTATCTTTGGGACTTTGGTAATGAAGTCAATTTAGTGCCTAGACTTTCGTTGCCCTCCTAGGCTCATACGTGATGTAGTATTTTTCGAGTTCGATGCACCGCTTTGATACCTTCCCCGAATGCCCTACTTCTTTTCATAACATCACACAGAGGCGCGTTACTCCAGACAATGATGTCGTGTCCTTGGAAGTAGAGTCGTAGCCTTCTTCTTGATGGCTTCTTCGGGGCAAGGGTTATCTATCCTTGTCACCGATGACAACTTTTCCTTGGGTGCAAAACTTCTTCGGCAGGGAGCTCTGGGCCATCTAAACCCTGTTTCTCCCACAGGTTGGGCTCTAAAGGGTATGTTTTCCGCCGAGGACTCATCTCATCGTTCTCTGCTTCCCATATTCTTGTGAGTTGACACGAGACCCCTCTCCGACGAAGCATTGATGAAGAAGACCTTCAGCCCGATTTTAGCTGGGGCCAGGTTTAGTCCAACTGTTGCGTTTTCTTCGACCATGGCAGAGCGTGGGAATTCGCGCAAGAAGGCCATGGCAATAGCTAGAGGACATTCGTCCTCAGGTCGGGCTGTCCCTGCTGCCGTTATTCGGTTGCCAGTTAAACCTCTGGCGCGGACGGGCACCTTGGGGCTCCTTGTCCTTAGAACGCCGAGTTATCAGCAATGACGACCTTGGAGTGTGTTCCCACAAACGGCGCCAAATGATGGCGGCGGGGGCCATCATTAATAGTAAATCCACTGGGTGTCATGATAAGTGCAGCAGGGGTTTCCGGGGAGGTGGGTGAGTCCAGAGAAGAGGTGCTCTGTGTGGACCGTGTACCATGGCCGGCAACAGTTACTTCCCGCGAAGGGGTGAGGTCGGAGAATGCTTCCGATGTGGGGGAGTGCCTGGAGCGGAGACTCCTTAGGAGGGCCTGCCTGAAACACTCAGAAAACAGGGGTTAGGAGGTCCCCGGAGTCTTTTTCCAGGGAGGAGCCTCCGACACCCAAGTCAATACTCCGGAGAGGTGAAGAGAGAGGGAGAGCAGTAAGCACAAGAGACTCTTGCCTGCTGTATTCTCTTTTTTGGGCTTTAGGGGAGGAGAAGCGAGAGAAGAGAGCCCTCCCATTTTTTCGTGACCATTTTCCCTGTATGTATAAGAGGGGGTGAGGCCATTGGATGGTGACACGTGTATGGACGGATGCCCTCCGTATCTCTGGGTATGGGGTCCCCTAGCCGCCTGCAGGCTCCTCAGGCCACGAGCTGCGTCACGCACAGCCCTACGTGATAGAACGTAGGTAGGGGTGGCGCGCCAAAGTGCATATGAGGGCGGTGTGCAGGGTGTACGGTCGTGATGTCAGAGACTCCTTGATGGTGACTAGTGTGCCTCCGAGGTCCCTTTGATGGACGTTTCCCTTCATGGTGAGGGGCTTTTTCCGGAGTCATACCGTTACTTCGGGAAGTTCCCTGGCTCCGAAGCTGGTCCTTCGGGGGGCTTTTTCCCGCAGAAGGTAGTTGGTTCTTCTCCCCCAAAGCTTGGTTCGGTTAGGAGGGGGTGATCCGCGAGTCTCCCGAGGTCAGTATTCGTGGGTTACCAAGGTCATGCACCTCAGGTATCTGACTCCTCTTTTCCGAGGTTCCCAGGTGGTTGGGGCGATAGCACTTCGGCTATCAGTTTCTAAATATCATTTTTAAGAATTTTTTTCAATACATATTAATATAAATACGATTGAGTCAAATTTCAATAAGAAAAGATAAAATAGTCAATTATTGTGAAAATGAATAGTTTTTTATAAAAATATTACCTAAGTGATTATTAACCATGTATACCTTCTACCGTTGATTGCTCAAATCCCCTACCTAATCAAATCACGGCAATTAGATACAAAATAAATAAAATCTAACACTGCAGGTTCGTAAATTCACAATTTAGAAACCCAAGCTGCTCAAATATATCACATTAAGGAAGCCAAACTATAACAATTTCGTGCTCCAATTTAATTACGCACGTTGGGCTTGAGGTCACACAATGCAAAGCCACAAAATTTGGACCTAATATCGATGTAGGCCTAATTACTGGCCAGGGGTCCATGCAAACGAACACAATCGTCACCCCGTTTATACCAAGCTCGAATAGAAAGATATTAAAAGGAATTGGGCCCAATTGGGCTAGAAGAGCCACAAACTGAACAATAATAAAAAGAATTGATTTACTTGTGAGGTTTAGATGATATTACACCTTTATCTGAAGGTTTCATGAAATTTTTTTCTCTATTTCCTATGTTAATTCAAGAGAATGACCTGTAAATTTTGTATACTTTTGTGTACGAAGGACCCTAATTATGCACAAGCCTCTGGAATATACAAGGTAAGAAAGAAAAAATAAACAAAGTTAATGTTATTACAATAGGTAGATAAATCAATACAGATTCAATATTGATTTTATTTTATTAACACCCCCTCAAACTCAAGGTGGTATCATAGATGACAACTTGAGTTTGCACATAAGCTCTTGAAAGCTTCTAAGAAAATGAATCTTTGTAAAGATATTAACTTGACAGTGTTATGAATAACATGTTGGATAAAGTGACAATGCGAGTGTAAGGATCTAGCCACAGTCAATGAGCATACATAGAGAAATGCGAGTCCTATGTGATAAAAACTTTAAGCAATGGATCCTTGATTCAATCCATCATGATCCAAGGAAGCAGACAGCCAGGTTGGATTTGATCATAACTAACCAGGGAACATTTGTCTGGGTTACAATGCTACAGTCTACAAGAATGATAAAATGCCTTCAAGTCAAATCATTATTTTTAAAGATTGTCTCCAAAAAGACTTCCAAGTAACTAGGGAATAGAAAATCTTCATGACATGGCTCCATCACCATTCACCCTCCCACTTTTAGAATTTAGGGAGATGAAGGTTGTCAGGGTGCTTCCTCAATTTTTCTTGTGGATGGAGCATGACATGGTGTTTCTAAATTAGGTGCTTCAACATGGGTTAGGCGCACACCAGATGAAAGCTCCTCAGTACTTACCTCGGAAATTCATTCAATTACGGAAGTAATGAGGTTTACAGCTACAAGCCATATTTCTAATTGTAAAATCCTTGTAGACTATTTGCTGGGCTTCCTCCAAGTTTTAGATTGCACATCAGTTCATCTGGAAGTCCAAGAAGAAATTTGGAGCATTCGAGAAGTAACCACATTATTTAAGTGGTTGTCCATTATCAAAGTCCATCGCATGATAGTTAGAGAGGCGCACAGGATGGCTACCTACTGTTTGTACTTGTCTTGTTTCATATAGTTTGTTATCCATCTTGATTACCAAAAAAGAAAATACAAAAAATATAAAAAGATATATTAAAATTCAAAAAATTAAGGCTATTATTTAAAGGAAAAATAGGCAATTTTGCTACTAAAGTATAGGGCCTAGAGTAATTTTGTTACTAAAGTTCTATTTCAAAGAAATTTGTCACTAGCGTTTTCAAAATGAGCATATTTATCATCAGTATTTTAGAATAAGGGGATATTTACCACCAAGGCAATTAACAGCGGGAATATTTTGCTATCACAAAGAATGTTCCATCAGAGTGGGGTTGAGTTGGATAATCTGCCACCACATTAGCCAATATGTAGCATATTTGCCATCAATGTTTTTTAGGGTAAAATCCAAATTTAGTCCCTTAACTTTGAAGGTCATCCTCATGTGGTCCTTTAACTTAAAAAGTGACTATTAAAGTACCTTAACTCAACTCGGGTGTCTTATGCTGATCCCTACCATTAGTTAAGGCGTTAGTTTGGATGGAAATTGACTACGTCGTACCCCAGTTGCCATGTGGCATCCTTTTTTATGGCAATAGGTGACAAAACTGGAAGAATAATAAATCTCAGGGTAGAATTGGCACAAACAAACAATTTTAGGGACTTAAAAAATTAATAACCCTAATTTTTTGTCTTCCCAAACTCTTACAGTTCGCTGCCTCGTCTGTACCGCCATCGCTATTCCGTCATCAAAGATCACCCGATGAAGGGCAAACAATCGAACAATTAAACAATCAAACAAAAAGCAACAAACAATCAAAGCTTCACAAGCAATTATCAAACCCCTTATTAATAACACACCATTTCACATATTTGTTTACTCCCCTAGTAATCGATCGTCGACACCGCCGCACCATCCCTCCTATCTTCCTCCCTCATTTCACCCTTTAGGACGCCTTCATCGGTCTGAGCAATGCAAGGCTGTCATTTGCGTTTGTGGATTCTGAGTAGGCTCACTGGGACTTAGTCGCTCGCCTGATGGGCTCCCCGCCAGGATATCCAAGAATTTGTATTGGCATTTTTTCAAATATGGTATTAGTTCTTCATCTCACTTTGCTCCATTATCTATAGGTTTTTCATGATTTTTGCTTTCATCATCGTAGATGATGGGGAAGTAGACCAAGTTTTCCAAGCGGTGTGAGGCGGAGCGGAACCGTTGGTGGCGGCGACTGGGCTTTGGTTAGAATTGGGGAAGAAAAACTTTGGGTTATTTGTATTGCTAGTCCCTAAGATTATTGTTTATATCAGTTTGGGTTTCAATTTTTATTTATGTATAGTTTGGTCATCCATTTTAGTTAAGGATGAAGCCACGTGGCAATGTGGATGCCACATAGGCAAATTCCATCTGAAATAATGCCTAAACTAACAGTAAAGACCAGAATAGGAAATGCTAGTTGAGTTAAGGGATTTTAATAGTCCTTTTTAAGTTAAGGGACCACATTAGGATGACCCTAAAATTTAGGGGGCTAAATTTGGATTTTACCTATGTCTTTTAAATAGGCAGCTTTGCTATCATTGTTTTCAAAACGGACATCTTTACCATCAAGTTACGGACATCTTTACCATCAAGTTTTGACACCAGTGATGATGGCCACATCCAAGAGAGGCAAATTTGTCATAGTTGGTCCAATAATTACAGATCGCGCACGAGACATGACAACCAACAATTGGACTGCAATTACGGAAGGAAAACAACAATTGCCCAGTATTTAACGTCGTTGAAGTTGAGAAAATCCATGAGTTTGGATTGTTGAGCTTAAGGTTGAGGCTGGGGCTGAGAGTGCGGTCGTTGTATGAGCAAGTTGAAAAGAAATCGTGGTGGAAGAATTCATCAGTGCACTTTCCTAACATTCCATTTCTAGCGGGTTAAGGTGTTAGTGTTGTGCCCAAAAGCCAATCATGAGATGATTGTATTTTTTCAGATTGAGTCATGATATTTTATTAAGGCATTAATACAGCAATTATGTTTGTTGTTTTGTTTCTGCGTAACTTAACAAATATAATTGTAACTCTAGAATAATGATATTCTTAAACGTCCCTGGTCTGGTATTATTGTGGAGCGGGTTGCAATAATACATAACCACTGGCATATGTGGAGACTAATATGAGATATGTAGTCTAAATATGGGTACAAGTTGGAGAACTTGTGTACTGGATCGACCCACCATGAGAACACTTCATGGATCGTTATATGAGTGTCATAAGTGATTCTCATAGTGATCATGGTATATGTAGTCCTTCGACCTAAGATCATCAAGGTTCCCTACATGTGAGTCACGTACTTTGATACTTTCCTTTGTTGCTCGTAACTGAGTGGACTTGAAGGAGGTCATTGGGTATGTCACACATCATGCGGAGGGATTTGTATGATCAAGATGGGATTTGTCCCTCCTATGTAACGGGAGTGATATCTTCGGGCCCCTTGATAGAGTGAGACTTAGAAAATGCATGGCCATGCTCGGATGAGTTGATATACGATATCAATGTCATCAGTTTAAGTTGGTCTACTCGGTAATCAAGAAACCAAAGATTGGGCTATACGGGAGTGACACATTCCATGTCTCGTGCTTAGTCTTGATATCTTGGACAAAGGGACAATGGCATATGTCGGTGATGATCATAAAGGTTTAGTCAATTCACCGACAATCTTGTCACTTTGGTAGCAATGATGTGTTGGTAGACACCGCTCATTGCTTATGATCATAAATGTGATTTATGATCATTGCCAATGTGGTAAGAGCCTATTGGGTCACACACATAGAGCTATTTGGATCATTAGAGTGCATGGGCTAATTATTTGGGTTATGGTTTCACTTTAATTTCGTGTTAATAATGGGCCTAATAGTTAAGCCATTATTAAGCCCGAAATTAAAGCCTAATTGGATTAGGGCTTTAAAACCCATTAGGCCTGGAAGTTGAGTCTCACTATAAATACAACTTCTAGTGAGAAATTCACAGGTCTCCTTGCCATAGCCTGCAAAAAGGACAGCCACACTCTTCTATTGCAATTCCTTGGAGGACGCAAGCTAGCACTGCGAGCACAAGAGAAACGCATCTACCGGGACGTGGTGGAAGCGTGGTGATCCCGAGAGGCTCGTGTGGATACCATAGAGAGCCTGAACACGTCAACTGTTCAGGTTTTGTGATTCGACTCTACAGTTGAGTGAGAGATCTCGACCGAAAATTAGGTATGAAAATTTTTGAACACCCGGTTTACCCCATTTCACTTGGATCCTGGAGGGTTTCGGTTAAATTCTGCTGTGCTGTTTGGCTTCTGAAACCCAACATAAGGAAGATAAGCTAGAGATGATAGCTTTGGTGTTAGAGATGAATGAGTAAGGTGAAAAATAGGATAGAAATACAACTTCAGTGACTATACAATAAATTTTCCCTTTCACCATTCCTACTTGTGCCTCCACGTCGACAAAATATTGCCACAACATCATTTTGTTAGCATGTCTTTACATGTCACTAACGGTAGTGGAAAATATGCCCATTTCAAAAATGTTAGTGGCAAATTTCTCTAGAATAAGACTTTAATAGCAAAACTACTTTGAGCTCTCTACTTTAGTGGCAAAATTGCCTTTTTTCCATTATTTAAATAACAAAATTTAACAAATTTAGGATATTCATAAACACACTCTCCATACCCATGACCAAAAGTCAAAGCATTTAGCCTTGACCCTACACTCAAGTAAACAATTTCCCTGTCCAAACTCAAATTCACAAAATTAGAAAAAGGAAAAAGATGGGCAAAATGTTAGTGGACCCATAATTTGCTCTAGTTAAAGCGTCTCACTTAAGATATCTCAACTTTTTCCTACTGATAATTGATAATAGTCATATAACAGTCATGGAAATTGCCCCCACTGTGTTGCTACTAGTGGCTTTTAAAGAGGAAATGGACCAAATGGAGTGCAAACATAGAGTTTCAAAAAAGGAAACTCCATGGATTTGGTGCCACCCCAATGAAGCTTTATAGTTTTCTCTTCAAATTTGTTTTGATATAAGACCTCCAAAGAGTCCTCTACTTTCTAACAATTCAAACAGATCTCTGTAGCCTACTTTTTGACATCGTATGGGTAGACAAACATTTTCAGAAAATTTTATATGTCTATTCGTTTTGTGCTACAAATGTGGATGCATCAAGAATGAGACTACCTACATTTAGTAAGGCGTCGGAAGAGTAAATAAAATCTAAGGGCAACCTACAAATCTGGGGGACAAGCTTCTGTAGGTGTCGATGCCTGAAAATCCTGAGATAAAATTCAGTCCCTTGGTTGAGGCTTCAAACTAGGGATGACAATTGGGTGGGTCGGGTCAGGTTTCGGTCAGGTCATTTAGTTTCAAGTTTAGTTGGGTTAGTATCAATTCGGGTTTAGGACAAGTTATTTATGTTCGGGTTGAGTAGATTTCGAGTTCAGGTCAATCTTCTTCAGGTTTAGGTTTAATTCAGGTCAAGTCAATTTCATTCTTGAGTAACTTCAAGTCAGCTTATTTAGGTTTTGGATGATATTTGGGTTGACATTTGATTCCAATTAAGTTATTGGTGCATAAGTTGGAATGACTATATTAATTTATTTTTTTATTTAGATTTTGCTAAAATTTAAATTAAAGAATTTAATTTTTTATGCAAATATTTGAAAAGTTTAGAGGCCCATGTTGCAATTTTTATGAGTTACTAAAATGAAAATTTCAAAATTTAGGTACCTTATAACTAAAAAGTTACTAGGCCTAAAAAATAATCTAAAAAAAATTAATTTAACTATATATATATATATATATATATAATTATTTTAATAAAAATACATAATTCAAAACCTTGCAAATTTGATTCATGAAACTATAAACTTGGTCATTTTAGAACTTAGAAAGTTGGTAGGATTAGATGTATTTAAATTATGTTATCACTTTGATTTATAATTTTTTAGGAATTTAGAATCAATATTTAGGGTCAAAATGGTAATTAATTTAGTTTAGATACTGATTTGGAACCATAGAGGCCATTTGAGGTTAGTGTAGGTGAAATGGAAGAGTTTGGGTGTGAATTAGAGGTTTTTAAAAAGTTCTAAGCCAAATAAAAAATTTTGGAGTAAATCTATCAACTGTCGAGAGTTTAAGGTAAATCTGGCAATTTTATGAGGCAAAATCTGATTATTTCATAAAGTCGTTGGCTAATTCAACAAATCCTAGAAATGTTAGGCTAAATTGAAAAATTGAATAAAATTGGGGGCAGAACAGTAGGCTAAGAGTTTTGTTAGACTTAATTGGAATTATTGCCAAGTTATATCCTAGTAGATATAAGCTTTTTCAAATTGGATTTGGATGAGGTTTAATCTTTCAAAATCTTATTAATCATGTTGATGTCCCCTCTAGTATAAATAGGGGTAACATTTTGATAGAAATCACAAGAAAAACTAGAAGAAATTCACAACCATAAGCTCTAGCCAGAAAAAGGTGAAACTATAACTTTAGGCCCTTATCTCGCCATCTTTAAATCCAGAAACCCTAAACTTCCCCAACTGCTGCCGCCACCCTTGGAAGTTGCATTCCTTTTGCCCAATGCTTTCGGTCGCTGCTCCAACCGTTGCTTCTGGTCCTAGCTTGCCGCCCCTGCTTCCCTACAAGCCACACGCGCCTGATCCAAGGGTACCCTACCTCTATTTTTGCCAATCAAAGGATAGAAAAAGGATCACCACCCATCCTTTCAACCAACAAGTCCTAGAAGACCCCTAAACAAACCAAAACAAATTATTTTATTAATTTAATATTTAGATTTCATAAGATACCTAAAAAATATATTTTTGAAGTATTTTTTGAATTTATTAAATTGCATGGTAATAATTAATGTACAATTTAGATAAATAATCAATATATAAAAAAATCATGAACTTTTAAATATTTGCTAACTATATATTTTATGTTAATTTGGGTTAAAATCAGGTCTTATCATATGTAGACTTAGGCCTTTTCAAGTTTGGATTAGGTCAATCTCAAGTTTGGGTCATTTTGGGTTCGGGCCAATTTAGGTTTAGTCCAATTCGGGTATTTTAGGTTTTGGGTTTTTCCAAGTTTCATTTTAATTGGGTTCGGGTACACGTCGAGTTAGGTACAACTGGGTTCAGGTTATTGACTTTTCTGGTCAAATCAAGTCAAGTTAGGTCAGGTTTGGGTTTAGGTGGATTAGTCCAGGTTTTCAAGTTGGTGGCTGATGACAGTTTCGTCATGTGACATGATAAGAGCAAGGGGGACTTCCGGTGGAGGAGAGCGCTTCAGGATAAGGTTTCCCAGGGGAGGGCCTGAAATGTCTAGAAAACAGAGGTTAGGATGTCCCCGGAGTATGTTTCCGGGGAGGAGCCTCCGATGCCCAAGTCAGTATTTTTGGAGATCAAGAGGTGATAGATAGTGGAGAAGTA
Source organism: Aquilaria sinensis (assembly GCA_005392925.1). Taxonomy (NCBI): domain Eukaryota; kingdom Viridiplantae; phylum Streptophyta; class Magnoliopsida; order Malvales; family Thymelaeaceae; genus Aquilaria; species Aquilaria sinensis. Next base: position 26,718 of record SMDT01000056.1, on the reverse strand, counting down.
TGGTCCTTCGTATTTGAAAGACCTTCCTTTACCTGGGGCGTTTTCTGAGTGTTTATAGAAAAGCGAACAGTAATAGCTCTCTTCATGTGGTCAGCCCAGATCGTGACATGTGTTCGGTGGGATGCGGTCCATGTCTTCGGGGAATAGGGGGTCACTTAGCCAATCATAGGTCGTAGGGCTAGGAGCCTAGGTGACCCGAGAGTGGTGTGTAAGAAAGTCCTTACAAGCGGCGTGTCAGAACGTATCTGGGAGTGGCGTGTCAGGGATGTGTCAGAGGCTCCTTAATTGCTCATGTCGCACTCCCGAGGTCCCTTTCGTGGAAGACACCTCTTCGGAGAAGAGCTTATCTCCTGAGGTTATTTTAGTACCGTAGGAGTATATTTCCCGAGGGTGGCCTTTCCCAGGGATATCCCCATTTCCGAGGGTGGTTTAATCATTCCCCAAGGCTGGTACTGTTGTTTCCTTGGACGGAGGATTGCCGAGGTCGGATTTCGGAGGTCAAACATCCTTCTTTCCGTGGCGGGTGGTTTCTCTTCCGATGTTGCTGCTTTGTCCGAACCTATGGGTTTGGAGGGTGATGGGCACCTCGGCTATCACATGCCCCCTCCCGAGAAGTCGAAGCGGAGACTTCGGCTTTATGCTTCCAAGAAGGCTTTTTTGCCGAGCTCGTGGTCGGAGCTCCACTCAAGAAGTTGCTCTTCTCCAGAAGATTTCTTTTCATATCCGAGGTACCCTTCCCTAGTTCTTTGGGTGACCTCGGGGCACATGTAGCTTTTGTTTTCATTTTTTTCTGCTGCGGGTTTGTGAACCGTCGCATCCTTTGGTCAGACATGTCAGTTATGGATAAGCATGCCTGGGTTTTCGCAATGTCAGAGAGGCGTGCCCTAGGTCTTCCCGTTGGCTGACACGTGGCCGCTAGTGGATGGCGAAATAGTGACGTCGGTCACGCAAATTGTGTCTCTTCGCCTTTGATAAGTAATAATGAGGCTGTTGCCCCTTCGAGGGATAATAATGGCGACGTTTCGTTTACCCTCTTCGGTCTATATAAGCAACTTTCGTCTCATTTTTGGCTCACTCTTTGCTTTAGCTCTCATCTGTTCCAAAACCTTCTCTTGTCTTTTTCCTTTTTCTAGCGGCGGTTTCTACGGCGGAGCGATCTCCGGGAACTCTTCACGACGGCATCTTGCAACCCAGATTTTGGCAAAACCTTTGGTGCGTGCTTCATTCTGTAGTTCTTTTCCTTCCGAGGTTGTTTTTCCGAAGTACTTTTATTCCTTTCTTCCTTTTTTGAAAAAAATGTCGAATCCAACCCCGTTGATGACTATCCGGCCTTTCCCTGAAAGCTTTCTTCCTCTTGAATCTCACCCTTGTTCCACTACTTCGGAGAAGATGAGGAAGTGGGTGGCCCAATATTACCTTCCTTTTTACGTTGTCCCGAGGTTACCTACCCCGGGTACGTACGGTTTCATGGCTCATTCGGATGAGGTTACCATTTACCAAGCTCAACTGAAAGCAGGTCTTTGTTATCCTCCCCATCGCTTAATATGCGAATTTTGTAAGTTCCACGGGATTGTCGTGAACCAACTTCCCCCAAATTCTTACTCTTACTTCAATTTTTTCTGTGCATGTGTGGGGTGTTTAAGGTAAACCCCCACTTTCTCTTCTTCATGCAGTATCACAAACTCCACCCGGTCCCGAAGGGCGGTTTTTACTTCCTGCTTCCCCGAGGGTCCGGGAGTAAGAAGTTTACCTTTACCTTTGACAACAGGGACAGCTGGCGAGGGTGGCAGAAGAAGTTTTTCTTTCTTCTAGTCCCTGAGTTTTGGAGCCACGTGCCGCTCAGATGGGTCTCGGGGACCCTGAAGATTGACGTCGTCGATCCCTGGAAGCTCCTAACTCCTGTGTTGTTTGCCGAGTTTGATACATTTGATAGGCTTATCCGGGCTGTGGCCGACTGGGACCCCGAGGTTCCTCTGCGTTCATTTTACCCTTTTCCCATTAAGTGGGACCTTATGACCGAGGAGGTCCTTCGGGAATTGGGAGTGGTGAATGCGCACAAGAGTGATCCCGGGATGCCTGTGCCTGTTCTTCCGGGAAAAAAGACTTGGATAGTCATGCTCCTTCGGGGCGAGATCACATATGAGTATTTTTCCGAGAGTAAGTCTCTTTCCTGGTTTCGGTATCTGTTTTCCTTTTGGACTTATGCTGATACTTTTTCCTTTTGTAGAAATGGGCAATAAATCCGCTGGCTTCTACAAGTCTCTCTTCCTTGGCCAGGCCGATAGAGGGAAGCAGACGCGCAAGAAGGCGCCTGCCAAGAGGAGGAAGATGACCGGCGGTGGGCCTTCTCAGTCCAAGAAGGCTAAGGCTGCTACTCCTCCTCCTCCTCCCGGAGACGTGGTTGAGGTGCCAGATCGGTCCCCTGGCCTACCTTCAACCCCTGTGGACCATTTTTTGGATCCAGCCCTCCTCGGGGCCGCACTGAGCCCCGTTCTTTCTGCCGAGATCTCGGCCGAGCAGAGATCTGCGCAAGAGCTCGAAGAGAGCAGAAAAAGAAAAGGGAAAAATGTTCCCGGCGAAGTTCGGGGAGGTGAGTCTGAGGATGACGTTGCTGAAGTTCCACCAGGTTGGTTCCTTAGCCATTCTTCTAGAAATCTCAGTATTTTTCAGGTTTACGATTTTTTGGATGAATGGCTAAGGGATGATGTTCTGACGGAACTTTGGCATGATATTGTAGAAGACATGCCTGCTGCTCAATGGATGGAGACTCACGCCCGTCGTAGGGCTCTTCGGGACAGGCGGATCCCACAAGACAAGGTACCAAAGGAGCCCTTCTGGATGTTCACAGAGGACATTAATTTGTTTTCTGAGGATAGCCAGCTGATGGCTCCCCAGATGGCGACGGGGATGATGACCAATGCCACATTCCAGTCGCTTGTCACCGAATGTCCCAATGAAGAGATCCTGGTGGCGAGGATGACCCAGCATGCCGCTCAGGTAGTTCTTTCTTCTTTTTTACTTAGAGAATTTTCTTCTAAGTTTCTATCGTTCTGATATTCATTCGGGACCCCCTTCTTTGCAGCTTTTGGCATACAGCGGGTACTTCCGTTCTTGGGCTGCAAAGCAAATGGAGTCCCGTTCTCGGTCTAAAGAGTTTTTGCGCAAAGAGAAGGAGTTTTGTGCCAAGCACGTCTTCAAATACGGCGAGCTTAATAAGATTGTAAAGGAGGACGTTGTGAATCTTTGGGCCGAACTCGCAGCAAGCAAGCAGGAACTTCTTCTTGACCTTACAGCCAAGGTCAAAGACCTCGGCTCAAAGTGTGCTGTTCTTTCTTTAGAGAATGAGGCTCTTCGGAAAGCAAACGTTCAAGATGGCAAGAACCTTACGAAGGCATTTGCTTTGAATGCCGAGCTCCAGGCTGAGATTGATTCGCTGAAGAAGAAGGAGACCAAGAGCAAAAAGAAGAAGAAGCTAGAAGGGAAGATTGATGCGCTTAAGGCTGAGCTGGCGGCTCTTCGTGCCGAAAAGGATCAGACCGAGAAGATGTCAAAGGTGTCTTACCAAGACGGTTTCTGCTTGGCGCGCCACCAAGTCCTTACTCGGCACCCTGAGCTCGACCATTCTTACCTATCTGCCCTAGACTTCCCCAAAAAGCCCAAGGGGACATGGTCTAAGATCGAGTTTCTCAACCTTCCTCCGGCTGGGCCTATGCCTCCGTCTGAGCCATCTGAAGATGATGAAGCCGAAGAGACACCGGATGCCCCTGCTCAGCGATAGGCTTCTTCTTTTCTTTTTTTGTACTCCTGCTGCTTTGTACTTTTTTTCCTTAGGATTTTTAATGAACATTTTTTCTCCAATCTCCATTCTTTCTTCCGAATATGAGTCATCAGAAGTTAGTGCAATCCTAAGTATGCATTTTTGGCGAACGCCTGAGCCTATGTTTTTCAGAGAGAGTCTTTTTAGACTTTTTCCTCATCCTGTCGAGTCGTTAGACTCCATCAAGGAGTTAGTTCCAAAAAGAGAACCATCAAGGAACTTTTTTTTCTAGTAATGCGACCGTATTCGGCATGTACTTTCATTGGCGACTTCGGGGAGGAATAGTTACAAGCTTTGTTTGAAAAAATGTCTAAGTATAGAATTTTTTCAGAGAATCTGAATGCCAAGTGTTTTTCAACTCTATTCCCTCGGTATCGCCTAGTTTGTAGATCCCTGGTCGCACCTCGTCGAGGACCAAATAAGGTCCACTCCAATTTGCCCGAAGTACCCCTTCTGACGGCTTTCGTGGCTCAAATTCGGCCTTTCGGAGGATAAGGTCTCCATTTTTGATTTCTTTTCTTCTCACATGTATGTTAGCAGCAAGAGCTATTCTTTGTTGTTCGATTGCTCCACAGCACGCTTGGGAGCTCTCCTGGCCATTTCCCTTTTGCCTCTTTTAGTCTTTTCTTCAACCCATCTTTTATTGTCCTGTTGGATACTTCAGCCTGCCTGTTACATTGGGGGTGGGCTACTGGGGCAAAATACATTTTTATGCCGAGGTCGGTCACAAATTCCTAGAATCCTCTATCTGTGAACTGGGTTCCATTGTCGGCCACTATTACTCTTGGTATGCCAAATCGGCATATGATGTTCTTCCATACAAACTTTTGAGCATCTTTTGCTGGGATTGATGCCAGTGGCTCTGCTTCTATCCACTTAGTGAAGTAGTCCACCGCGACTATGCAGAACTTTACCCCACCGAGAGCATTCAGGAGAGGTCCAATGAGGTGAATGCCCCATACGGTGAAAGGGCAAGGATAATCTGCTGAGTTTATTCTTTTTGAAGGTAGCTTTTGGATATTGGCGTGCCTTTGGCAATTGTCACATCTTCGGACAAATTGCCTTGCATCTTTCCTCAAGGTTGGCCAAAAGTAACCTTGGCAAAGCAGTACCCCAGCGAGGGCGTCTGTTCCTATATGGGAGCCACAAGCTCCTTCGTGGACTTCTTCGAGTATTGTTCTAACATCATTTTCACCCACGCATCTCTTCAGGGGGCTCGCATACCCTTGTCTATACAGTTCGTCTCTGATGAGGAAGTACCTTCTTGATTGTTTTCATACTTTTGCGACCTTTTTCAGATCCTCAGGGAGTTTCGAGGTTGCCAGATACTTCCTGATGGGATCTCGCCATCCTCCCCCCGAGGTTGCTATGCACATCAGTTCCGTGCTAGGTTGCTTTAGCACCTCAGTGGGTTCCTTTGATTTGGCCAAAGAGTCAGCCTGGGCATTATCACTTTGGGTACGTTTTCGATTTGTACCGAGTCAAACTCTCCAATGAGTTTTTTGACGAGATCCTGATATTTTGCCAAAGTTGGATCCTTCGCCGCGTATTCCCCCTTCATCCTCCGGACTACCAGTTGTAAGTCACTATGGACCATGAGGTCTTTTATGCCGACTTTCCTGGCCAGTTTTAGTCCTGCTATAAGGGCCTCATATTCGGCGATATTATTGGTAACATCAAAACCGAATTTAATTGCCTTAGTGGCCTCCATGCCTTCGAGTCCCCGAAGGACTATTCCAGCGCCCTGGTGTTCTGCGCCCGATGCTCCATCGACAAAGAGCTTCCATTCTGGATTAACCCTTGTTCGGTGTTCCTCAGTGGTTTTGGCATTCTCTATTTCTGGGATTTCGACAATGAAAATTGCCAGCGCCTGGGGCCTTCCTTGGCTCGTAAGTAATGTCGTACTCCCCAAGTTTGATACACCATTTTGATAATCTTCCCGAATGCTCTACTATTTTCATTACATCGCGTAGAGGCAGGTTACTTCGGACGGTGATGGTGTGTCCTTGGAAGTAGGGTCGCAACCTTCTGCCAGCGAGCACTAAGGCATAGATGGCTTTTTGGAGCAATGGGTAACTGATCTCGGCGCCATGTAGGGACTTGCTTACATAATATACTGGCCATTGCCTCCCACCTTCTTCTTTTACCAGGACCGAACTCTCCGCTTTTTCGGTTACTACGAGATAAAGGATGAGGGGTTCTCCTTCCCGGGGTTTTTGAAGTGTTGGCAACTTGGTCAGGTAGTTTTTAAGCTCGTCCCAGGCTTTCTGGCATTCTGAGTTCCATGGATGCTCTTGAGTTTCGAAGCTGTCATCACCTTTGGGGGATTTAGTGAGTAATTTGAAGAATGGTCGACATCGGTCGTCGTACCTGGAGATGAATCTACTAAGGGAAGTGATTCTCCCGGTAAGCCTTTGTATATCTTTGATGGATGTGGGTGTTCAAAAATTTAGTAGGGCCTTGACTTTTTCAGGGTTGGTGTCTATTCCCTTTTCTTATACCATAAACCCGAGAAATTTTTCTGCACTTACCCCGAACACACATTTTTCGGGATTGAGACGTATGTCGTATTCCCGAAGTCATTGGAAGGTTTCGACGAGGTGAACGATATGATTACCAGGCATTTTACTCTTGACTATCATATCATCAACATATACTTCCATGTTTCTCCCAATTTGTGAATCGAATACATTGTTCATCAGCCTTTGATAGGTAGGCCCTGCATTTTTCAGCCTAAAGGGCATTCTGACGTAGTAGTAGGTGCCTATTTCCGTGATGAAGGCTGTTTTCTCTTCGTCTTCGGGCCTCATCCGAATTTGATGATATCCACTGAAGGCGTCGAGGAAGCTAAGAAGCCCGTATTCGGCTGTTGCATCTACCAGTTGGTCTATGGCTGGCAAAGGGTAAGAATATTTTGGGCAAGCGTCATTCAAATTTCGGAAGTCAATGCACATTCGGAGCTTCTCACTTCCTTCTTTCGTGGCAATGACGATGTTGATGAGCCATTTGGGGTATTTTACCTCTCTTATTACCCCGACCTCAATGAGGCGCTTAACTTCGGCTTTAACAAAGGAATTCTTGTGAGTCGATAGACTTCGTTTTTTCTGTCGAACTGGTCTGGCGTTCGGCTGCAACTTAAGATCGTGGTGGATTATGCTAGGATCGACCCTAGGCATATCCTTTGGCGAGTAGGCAAATAGATCTTTGTTCATACATAAGAAGGATACAAGCCTCTTTTTGTCGTCCTCGGCCAATTTTTTCCCAATTCGGGTGTTTCGGCCGGGGATCAACTCTACATCCTCTGTTTCTACTTTTTCGAGGCTTTCAGTTTCCTCCTCCATTGTTTCCCTGTCCACCGAGACCCTTTTTTCTTTTGCCGAGGTCTGTACTTGTATCTTTGCTGGGCTTTGCTTGGCCCTTGTGAAGACCTTCCTGACTTCGGCTTGGTCAATGAAGATATCTGCGTCTCCATCTTTGGTGGCGAAGGTGACTGTTAGGTACTTTATGTCTGGGCGGATGTGGAAGTTGCCTTGGGTCTGCCTTCCGAGGATAGCATTGTAAGCCGATAGCGCATCAATGACAACAAATCTTGTCTTGACGGAAGCCATTAACTCCTCCTGGCTATGGGGGCAAACCCCTTTTAGCATCAAAGGTAGGTCGATGTACCCAAAGATCGGAAGTTCGGAGGGTCCAACGCCGAATGTAGGGGAGCTGACTAGGTTGAGGTCACCCCTCGGAATGCCTAGCTTGGGCAGCAGATGGGAAAAGATGACATCGGTATTTGAGCCGTCATCGAGGAGCACCCTTTTGACATCCCAGTTTCCTATCCTTGCCATGACAAGGAGTGGATCGTCGTGGGGGAACTTTACTGTAGACCCATCTCTACGAGTGAGTCTACTTGGGGAGTTTCCGTATTCCATTACGGAGATTTCTCTTATCTTCCTCTTTCTCTCGGCCGAGGGTATCCTAGTGGTGATGGTTTGGATAACCCCTGCTGATGGTGGTAGATTCTTCCGAGGGCTTCTGTCCCGATGCCTGTCTGAGTCATATTCTTCGTCGTCCCCTCGTCTCTGTTCTTCCTTTCTTCCTTTTGGGGAAGGCATCCGCAAGTACCGACGGAGTTGACCCTGTTTGATCAGGGACTCAATATATTTCTTCAGCTGGAAACAATCTTCGGTGTCATGGCCATGGTCTCGGTGGAACTGGCAGAATTTCTTCATGTTTCTCTTGTTTTCCGAGCTCATGGCCTTTGGTCTTGGGACTGTGGTCCCTTGCCTTTCTAGTGCCATAAGGATGCTAGCTCTTGAGGTGTTCAAGGGGGTGAATGCCATGGGCCTTTTCCCCCTCTGCTTTCGGGGCTTTTCTCATTCGTTCTGATGTCGAGGCTAATGGCTAGGTCCTTCGGCGTGGGGGTGTTCTCATTTGGGCCCTCCCATCCTGAGCTCTTCGGCCGTCATATGTTGTTCGGCCCTTCTATAGAACTCCCCAAGAGTTTCTGGGGGGTATTTGGAAAACTCATAGAATAGTTGGGAGTCCCTCCGAAGTCCTCTGACCATTGCAAGGATGCGAATTTCTGGGCGAAAGTTGGCCACACTCAGTACTTCTCGATTAAACCTCTCAACGTAATCGCGAATGGTCTCCCCTCCTCGCTGAGCTTTGTCAAACATTTGTACTGGCATTTTGGCCATTGGTCTGCTACCAATGAACTGCTGTGTGAAAGCAGTGGATAGCTCTTGGAAACTTAGCAAGCTTCCATGGGCCAAAGAGTTATACCACGCCGTTGCTGGTCCCGAGAGTGTTACTCCGAAGCACTTACAGAGCGTAGCGTCGTCTACACCATGCAGTACCATGCTTCGTTTGTACTTTGTTAGGTGCGCCTGAGGGTCACTTTGTCCGTCATACGTTTCTAGGTGAGGTACCTTGAAATCGCTGGGCATGGGTGCCTCTACCACCTCGCGTACGAAAGGTGACTCATCTCCGGTGTAAGAGTCAGACAATCTGGACCAGACTGGTTTTTGGGAGATTTGTCTCTCGACCTTCTCCAGTCTTCCCAGGATTCTTTCCATAAGGACAGCCATGTTGTCTTATCCCTACTGTCGCACGTTCACCGGCAATGGCGAATTCCTTCTTCTCCTTTGGGAGCGACTTCGGTGGGGAGGAGACGGGGACCTTCGGTAGGGGGACACACTCTGTTGGTAGGAGGCCCTAGTCTCTTTTGGTGCTCCCCTCCTGGTAGGCTGTACCTCAATGGGTTCATTTTCTATTGAGGATGCATCAAGGGAGTCCCCACTTCCTGAACTTCGGTGGGTGGACCTCGAACTCCTTTCCCGGCGAGCAGTGGGGGGCGAGGCTCTTCGGACCAAAGGAGGTTGGGGCAACCTCTGATCAAGCTGTTGCGTCATTTCAGTGATGATGGAGCGTTGGAAATCTTGTAGGAAGTCCATCTTCACCGTTACGGGACGCTCGTCCTCAGGCACAAAAGTCTCTACGACAGGCGTAGCGGTCGCTGGTTGAGCCTCAGGCGCAGAGGGAGACTTAGGAATCCCTTTGTCCTTTGAGCACCGAGTCTCTACGACGGCAACATGGGAAAGGTTTCCCACAGATGGCGCCAAGTGGTGGCCGGTGCCAGTTTCATCATGTGACATGATAGAAGCAAGGGGGACTTCCGATGGAGGAGAGCGCTTCAGGAGGAGGTTTCCCAGGGGAGGGTGCCTGAAATGTCTAGAAAACAGAGGTTAGGAGGTCCCCGGAGTATGTTTCCGGGGAGGAGTCTCCGACGCGCAAGTCAGTATTTTTGGAGATCAAGAGGTGATAGATAGTGGAGAAGTATGGTCCTTCGTATTTGAAAGACCTTCCTTTACCTAGGGCATTTTTCGAGTGTTTATATAAGAGTGAACAGTAATAGCTCTCTTCATGTGGTCGGCCCAGATTATGACACGTGTTCGGTGGGATGCGGTCCACGTCTTTGGGGAATAGGGGGTCACTCAGCCGATCATAGGCCATAGGGCTAAGAGCCTAAGTGACCCGAGAGTGGCATGCAAGAAAGTCCCTGCAAGCAGTGTGTCAGAACGTATCTGGGAGTGGCGTGTCAGGGATGTGTCAGGCCTTTTCGGATAAGAGCTTATCTCCCAAGGTTATTTTAGTACCGTAGGAGTATATTTCCCAAGGGTGGGCTTTCCCAGGGATATCCCCATTTCCGAGGGTGGTTTAATTGTTCCCCGAGGCTGGTACTGTTGTTTCCTGGGACAGAGGGTTGCCGAGGTCGGATTTAGGAGGTCGAACATCCTTTTTTCTGTGGCGGGTGGTTTCTCTTCCGTGGTTGGTGCATTGTCCGAACCTATGGGTTCGGAGGGTGATGGGCACCTTGGCTATCACAAGTCAAGTCAAATTTTTCCACCTTTACTGTTGGGTTTCGGGAGCCAAACAGCGCAGCGGAATTTAACCGAAACCCTCCAGGATCCAAATGAAACGGGATAAACCGGGTGTTCAAAAATTTTCGTACCTAATTTTCGGTCGAGATCTCTCACTCAACTGTAGAGTCGAATCACAAAACCTGAACAGTTGACGTGTTTAGGCTCTCTATGGTATCCACACGAGCCTCTCGGGATCACCACGCTTCCACCACGTCCCGGTAGATGTGTTTCTCTTGCGCTCGCAGTGCTAGCTTGCGTCCTCCAAGGAATTGCAAGAGAAGAGTGTGGCTGTCCTTTTTGGAGGCTAGGGCAAGGAGACCTACGAATTTCTCAGTTAAAAGTTGTATTTATAGTGAGACTCAACTTCCAGGCCTAATATGTTCCAAAGCCCTAATCCAATTAGGATTTAATTTCGGGCTTAATAATGGCTCAACTCTTGGGCCCATTATTAATACGAAATTAAAGTGAAACCATAACCCAAATAATTAGCCCATGCACTCTAATGATCCAAATAGCTCTATGTGTATGACCCAATAGGCTCTTGCCATGTTGGCAATGATCATAAATCACATTTATGATCATAAGCAATGAGCGGTGTCTAGCAACACATCATTGCTACCCAAGTGACAAGATTGTCGGTGAATCGACTAAATGTTTATGATCATCACCGATATATGCCATTGTCCCTTTGTCCAAGATATCAAGACTAAGCACGAGACATGGAATGTGTCACTCTCGTACAACCCAATCTTTGGTTTCTTGATTACCGAGTAGACCAACTTAAACTGATGACATTGATATCATATATCAAGTCATCCGAGCATGGCCATGCATTTTCTAAGTCTCACTCTATCAAGGGGCCCGAAGATATCACTCCTGTTACATAGGAGGGACAAATCCCATCTTGATCATACAAATCCCTTCGCATGATATGTGACATACCCAATGACCACCTTCAAGTTCACTCAGTTACGAGCAACAAAGGAAAGTATCAAAGTATGTGACACACATGTAGGGAACCTTGATGATCTTAGGTCGAAGGACTACATATACCATGATCACTATGAGAATCACTTATGACACTCATATAACGATCCATGTTGTGTTCTCATGGTGGGTCGGTCCAGTACACAAGTTCTCCAACTTGTACCCATATGTAGACTACATATCTCATATTAGTCTCCACATATGCTAGTCGTTATGTATTATTGCAACCCGCTCCACAATAATACTAGACCAGGGGACATTTAAGAGATATCATTATTCTAGGGTTACAATTATGTTTGTTAAGTTATGCAGAAACAAAACAACAAACATAATTGCTGGATTAATGCCTTAATAAAATATCATGACTCAATGTGCAAAAATACAATCATCTCATGATTGGCCTTTTGGGCACAACACTAACATTTACTTCATATGACGAACATGCAGGCCACAGAACAAAAACTTAGGCAATTTAATTTAGGGTTTTAGGGTTCAGGGAATTCAATTTAGGGTTTTAGGGTTTAGAGAATTTGATTTAGGGTTTTACGTTTAGGGTTTAGGGAATGCACTCACCTATTCACACATGATGGTCCTACACTTTTTAGGGTTTAGGGAATTCAGTTTAGGTTGTATAAAGGTTTTACAGTCTAGGGAATTTAGTTTAGGGCTTTCGCATTTAGGGTTTAGGGAATTCAGTTTAATTTGTGTAGTGGTTTTGGGGTGCATGGAATTCAGTTTAGGTTTTTTGGGTTTAGAGAATTCAGTTTTTGGTTGAAAGAATGCACTCACTTGATGACAAATGATGGTCCCACTTCTGTTAGGGTTTTGGGAATTGAGTTTAGGTTGTGTAAAGATTTTAATGCCTAAGGAATCTAATTTAGGGTTTTAGGATTTAGGGTTTAGGGTTTAGGGTTTAAGGAATTCACCCACCACATATCACAAACGATGGCCTTGCTAATTGTAGGGTTTTGATGACTTTAGTTTAAGGTTCTGTTAGAGTTTTAGGGTTTATGGCTTAGGGTTTAGGATATTCAGTTTAAGGCTTTAGGGTTTAGTGTTTATGTGTTTAGGGTTTTAGGGTTTAGTGATGGGTTTCGGGAGCCAAACAGCGCAGCGAAATTTAACCGAAACCCTCCAGGATCCAAGTGAAACGGGGTAAACCGGGTGTTCGAAAATTTTCATACCTAATTTTCGGTTGACATCTCTCACTCAACTGTAGAGTCGAATCACAAAACCTGAACAGTTGACGTGTTCAGGCTCTTTATGGTATCCACACGAGCATCTCGGGATCACCACGCTTCCACCGCATCCCGACAGATGCGTTTCTCTTGCGCTCGCAGTGCTAGCTTGCGTCCTCCAAGGAATTGCAAGAGAAAAGTATGGCTGTCCTTTTTGGAGGCTAGGGCAAGGAGACCTATGAATTTCTCACTAGAAGTTGTATTTATAGTGAGACTCAACTTCTAGGCCTAATAGGTTTCAAAGCCCTAATCCAATTAGGCTTTAATTTCGGGCTTAATAATGGCTCAACTATTGGGCCCATTATTAATACAAAATTATTGTGAAACCATAACCCAAATTATTAGCCCATGCACTCTAATGATCCAAATAGCTCTATGTGTGCGACCCAATAGGCTCTTACCACGTTGGCAATGATCATAAATCACATTTATGATCATAAGCAATGAGCGGTGTCTAGCAACACATCATTGCTACCCAAGTGACAAGATTGTCGATGATTTGACTAAACCTTTATGATCATCACCAATATATGCCATTGTCCCTTTGTCCAAGATATCAAGACTAAGCACGAGACATGGAATGTGTCACTCTCGTATAGCCCAATCTTTGGTTTCTTGATTACTGAGCAGACCAACTTAAACTGATGACATTGATATCGTATATCAACTCATCCGAGGATGGCCATGCATTTTTCTAAGTCTTACTCTATCAAGGGCCCCGAAGATCATACATAGGAGGGACAAATCCCATCTTGATCATACAAATCCCTCCGCATGATATGTGACATACCCAATGACCTCCTTCAAGTTCACTCAGTTACGAGCAACAAAGGAAAATATCAAAGTATGTGACTCACATGTAGGGAACCTTGATGATCTTAGGTCGAAGGACTACATATACCATGATCACTATCAGAATCACTTATGACACTCATATAACGATCCATGTAGTGTTCTCATGGTGGGTCAGTCCAGTACACAAGTTTTCCAACTTGTACCCATATGTAGACTACATATCTCATATTAGTCTCCACATATGCTAGTCGTTATGTTTTATTGCAACCCGTTCCACAATAATACTAGACCAGGGACGTTTAAGAATATCATTATTCTAGGGTTACAATTATGTTTGTTAAGTTTTGCAGAAACAAAATAACAAACATAATTGCTGGATTAATGCCTTAATAAAATATCATGACTCAATGTCCAAAATTACAATCATCTCATGATTGGCTTTTGGGTACAACACTAACATTTAGCATTTAGGATTTTGAGGTTAGGATTTAGGGGATGAACAATCATCAACATTATCATAGACAATTGGTTAACTATTCAATGGAGCGATTGCTTGGCACTTACCACCGATGTCAAAATAGCAGGTTGTAGAATATTGTTGATGTGTTTTGATGTCAATGATCTAGACATTGAGCTAAAGAATGTAATAGATATTTGCAAAATATTTTTCTTCCATCGTCATGAGTAGGAATTACTGATGGTAGAGACAATCAATAAGTTGTTCAAAAAAGAGATTGTTTAGCACTTGCTTCATTGATCACAAATGATGGCCTTGTTCTTGTATAACCTTGATTATGTGGTTCTGAAGGCAAAGAAGATTTGGACAATGATTGATATGCTTACTAATTTTTCATTATGCAGTAAAATAACAATTATTTAAAGTTCAATGTTTTGTAATTAGCATATTAAGTAGGTACCAAGTTTTTGAATTTAGTAACATCCAAAAATTGTAAATACCAACTCTATAAAAGTTACTATTTATGGTCAAACCTTGTTTCAAATTTCAAACTTGGTCCCCACAATTTTCTTGTATCTACAATTTAGTCCTTAAACTTTGGGTATTACCAATGTTGACACTATACAAAATGAGGAAATTCCCTTAAATTTTCTATAATTTGTTAGCCCAATTCACTTAAATATTGAAATTTACAAATTGGTCATACGAGGTGTCTTAATTGATACCTACAACAATTAATAGAAATCGTTGCATACTATCATTATGTTCATAATGGAAGAATTTTCTATGGTTTGTTGATTTCATAGAAAAATCAAGGCAACTACCAAACCTAATAGTACAATGATTTTATTACAATTACATCATATCACAGAAAAGTCATCACAAGCTGGGTGGGAAACAAAAGGTTATAAAGTTTTGCAATTAAATTCTGTGGGAAAATTTTTTTCAATTTATGACAATTCTACTACAATATAACGCAATCATAGCATAATCACTGCAGCATGTCTCAAGATATGAGGAAATTTTTGCAAAAATTTTGCTTCAATTTTCCCACTTTTCTGAAATCATAGCAAAATAGTCACTTTGAGGGGCAACAAAATTGTGGTACCCCTAAATTGAATTTGCAATATTTGGTCATCTTTGTTTTGATTATTAGTATTATGCATGTTATGTTAGTGTTTGTAATTTAGGGTCTTGGTGATGAAAATTGTAGGTGGTGACTTAGTTGATGAATTTGAAAAATGTAGGTGACTTAGGTGAAAATAGTTGGGTAACTCAATTAATCAATTGTTAGAAGTTGGAGGACTTGAGTAGTAGAAATTTAAATCTTTGCAAATGCGTTATTGGGATGCAAATGAACAAAACTACATGTAAATATGCTAATTCATAAAAATAACAATAATTAACCAACCATTGTTAAGAATTAACAAATATTTGAAACTTTTAAAATTTTAGGATGGGTTGTCAAGTTTTAGGATTGTCATGCCTCTAACTTGTAGAGGCCTAAGGCTGGAGTATGGTGAATGAAGTTAACATACAATTCAAGAAAAAGGAAAAAAAGTGGCAAGGAAAGCATGACAAAGTCTTTTGATTTAACCAGGTCCAAGAAAAATGGTGCTAAGTGTATTTAGGTAAGGCAATGGTGTTATTGTGCTAAAAACGGAGTTATGGGCTCAATTGATCAAATTGAGAAGTATACTGAGTGATGAGGTTGAAGCATAAATAGTAAGGAAGGGGTGAGATATGCCATGCAAATAAATGAGAGGATCAAGTAGAGGTTTGAGCCCAAAGTAGTTTAACGTGTCTTTGGTTGATGAATGCACTGTTCCATGAAGTTTTAGGGTTGTTGGCCTAGCACCGATTGATTTTTGTCAGAGAAAAAGTTGAACTATAGGGCTATTCTGGTTGTTTGTGGGGTTTTTAAAAGAAGAAAAATTCAAATGAGAATCTAAGTGGAAGAGCTTGCTTTGGCCATAAGGCAACAAGATTGTGGAAGGAACAAGCTAAATTGTGCATCTGAAGGTGTACTTTGTGGTAAGGGTTCAAATATGTTTCATTCCTTGAATTCAGAGGAGATTCTAGTTATTCTTGTGGAAATGATAGGCCTAGTAGATGGTTAATAAGCCAAATCAAGCTAGGAGCTATTATGGCCTAGGGTACCTTTCGAGTATTATTGGCATGTTCATAATTCATAATAAATCTTTTCCACTACATTGGTAATAGTGTGGATGCATCAAATTTATTTATACTTAAACAAACATGTGAACTCACAGATAAGCACACTTATCATCAAAATATAGCAGTGACAAGTATCAAGATCATTTTTCTCGAGGAATGGAGGTTATCTACCATACTTAATATCTCCCTATTATCTAACAAGCAATTAAGAGGATTTGCTTAACTAAATACCATGAATTAACTAAACAAAATAAAACAAAACTAATGTAGTAAAAAAAAACTACTAACTATTGGTAGGCAACAGAAAACAACTAAAAAAATCAACGCTAAGAAATCGTCACTTAGAATCGAATCTCCCTAGAACTTCCTTTATGTTGTTTTTACTTTAGTTTAATAGAAGTATGATTAACTTGGACCATGGAGTATTACTTAACATAGATTAGCTCCTTATTATTCCCGTTACACTAACCCTATTCTTAAGTCACCGAAAGGGTGTCTAGGCCTACAATGCTTCCTAAGAATGCATTATAAGTTCTATGATCCACTACCAGGTTTCACCCTGATCTGGAGGTATTATATCTCACCTATTACTCATGATTATGAGAATATGTTTTTTATCCAACTATAATCTACACAAACAAACAATATACTACATAACACATGTTCATCATACCATATTGAATTAATAAGCTAGCTACTATTAATCAATGCAATAAAGCACATTGGATAAATTGCAAGAAAAACACATAATCATATTAAACCAAAAATAATCAATACCATAAAATCACCCAAGGGTTCATATACTCTAAGCATGTGTTGGAAAAGTTTAGCTCATAGTGCCGTAAAATAAACATAAAAGAATCAAAAGAAAACTAAGAAAAGAGTTATCCATGGTTGAATTTCTTATTCTATAAGAAATCTTCGATCAGGTACTCATAAAATGGTGTTGATCATTTGAATTGCCTCCGGCAGCCTTTCTCCATGAAAAACTCTATATTTTTTTGTCTATCTCCACCTTTCTTCATCTATCTTTTTTATTTTTCTGAATTAACTTGGGAAACCCTAAAATTTAGGCTAACATGGGTTGATACATGACTGTGTTGCTCCTCTAGACTTTAAAATCTCACTTATTTCAATACAGTTTGGAACATGGGCATTTAAGGCACTACATGGGCAAGTATCAAGGCGTGTATACTCCAAAACTTTGCCAAAACTTGCAATTCAGCTTTAAAACTTCACCAAAATCCTTCTTAACTCACATGAAGCTAAATTATGAACTGAAAACAAAATATGAACTAATTAAACACCATATCCTAGCAAAAGCATATCAAAAGACAAGCAAATACTAGAGAAAAACTTGCAGAAAATGTAACTGAATATGAGCACATCAATAATGGTGTTTCTAGCTAGAATACGTAAAAAAGCAAGCATAAGGACTCTATCCTAAGTAGGCCAACCTAGTATAAGGTCTGGAGCTCTATGGTCTAAGCTTAGAAAACCTAAATGAAGATAAGAAAATGGACCTAGCACTAGGCAATGCTTGTTTGGCCCTAAGGCTATAAAGCTAGGTTTGTGGTGTATGTGTCTTGTGTGCCTTCTTGCTTGGATGAGTGTGCCCATATTATATTTATTATATAGTCCTGTATATTACTGGTGTTGTCTTTTATGTTTTGATTGCAGGGTAAACTTGAAGGAGCCTTGTGCTTATGATATGATATGTATATGTAGATATGTAGGCACTTTGCGCATATTTGGCCTTTACTTAATGTTATCACTTATGCCCTGCTTACATTATTTCATGGAATGGTCTTGCTGAATGATTGTGGATTAGAGTGCTATTGATTTGTGTTTTGAGTTTCAAGTAATTTCATGGACTATAAGTGTTAGTACTAGTAACCAATGATGCTTAATGTGAATTTATGATAAAGCATTGTGTTTATATGTGATAGCCAAACGCTATCGCCTCTATCTGGCCGAACTCCCTGCCACAGTAATGGCCAGAAGAAGCTGGCGCTACCCGAGAAAAGGTGTGATCAGGCACCTCGGGAGATAGCCGAAGAGCTCCGAGCCCGGCACGCCAGGACACTACTCGCCCCCCCCAGGGTCGTGAACTGATCGCCTTCGGAAAATTGGCACCTAACATAGCGAGCCGAACACGATATCCCCGAAGGCGGAACTCCCTGAAGCTGGGAAACCCCGAACTCAGGGCTTGTTTCCCGAAGAGGCTCTGTCCGTACCAAAGGACGACCTCACCCAGGGACCTCGGGAGTACGGCAGGGGTATTTATGGAAGCATTTAAGGAAGCCTCTGACACATCCATTCACAGACGCCACAAGCCGCCTCAAAAGGCGCTCTACCACGCTGACGCCATCAAAATCACATCATGGCCCGTCTCAGCACATGGCTCAAGGCAACCTGCTACCAACTATCTGTCCCCTACGCCCAGAAATTCAGGAACATCCGACCGAACACGTGTCGCGATCTGAACGGGCTAGGCACTCCTATAAATACCAGGAATTAATACTTGACAGGAGGTGGGTTGGTTGGCTGGCAAAATACGGCTCCCGTTACCAGGCAAAACTCCTCAGCCCTTTGTGCTATTTTTCCCTGTCTTTCTCTCTGCCACCACTGACTTGGGCGTCGGAGGCTCCCCCCCGGAAAAACACTCCGGGGGCCTCCTAACCTTTTGTTTCTGAGCTTTCAGGCACTCTCCTCTAGGCCGTCCAATCCACCAGGCGTTCTTCCTCCCAGAAGTTCCTCCACCAGTCATTATGACTATAAACGATGAGGCCCTTGGCCATCAATATGCTCGTAGGCACTTGCTACTATTGAGTGTAGGAGCTAGCTATGCTTATGATCTATTTCAGTGCCTACGAAGTGTTATGTAAAAGCTTTGTTTTGTAAATGTAAGTGTGTGAAGAGTGTTAGCTAGTAGTGCCAAGACTAGTGCCTAAGAGGCCAGAGGGTAGGCCTACCAGGACACTTGTATGTATCTGCCTGGTCACAAGCTAATATGTACTTTAAGTTTGGCTTTGTAAATGATGTCGCTTGTATTTTTGCCTCAAAGTAACCTACCAAACTAGTTTAAACTAAATTTTTGTGCACCAAACAGACTCTTTTAGTAAGCCAATATGAATTATGTTGTTTCTTGACTAAAACCAAGAAACTGAGTGAAATTTGGCTAAGTGCCTTGAAAAATGTATGTTCTAAGCTACCCAATAAGGTTGTTTTGCTACATTATGCTATGAAACCTCTCAAGATACATGGTTATGCATATGGATGGGGGTTGTTTAGGGCATGACATAGTTGGTATCAGAGCTTTGGTTTTTAGGACATAAAACTAAGTGCCTGACTAGGTTGTTCCCACTAAAGTTTTAAGGACTTGAGTATTAAGCATTGGTTACTATTGTATGCCCGCTATATGACATAATAGCATTGGTTACCATTGTCTAACATAATATCATTTTACACTTAGAAACTCAATACAACTTTACTTAGTTTCCTTTTCTTGGTTAATAAGAAGCTAATTTGAGGTATTCAAATAAAAAAAATTAAATTAAATGTACTTGCCATATCAAAATAAGTTATTGACTAGGAGATCTGTCACAACTGAGCCCATATTCGAGGAATTGTGGACTTAGATTGACACCTGCAAGAAGTCTAGTCAGCCTATCAATCCCATTGTGCAATAGCTAAGGTTAATAATTTTTCAATTATAACTCTTCTTAACATCGCATTTATATTATATATATGTTTTTTTATTAATTCTAATTTATTTTTTACTGTACGAGGATGATGGCCGGGGGCCTCATCGTTTATAGTCATAGTGACTGGTGGAGGGACTTCTGGGAGGAAGAACGGCTGGTGGACTGGACAGCCCAAAGGAGAGTGCCTGAAAGCTCAGAAACAAAAGGTTAGGAGGCCCCCGGAGTGTTTTTCCGGGGGGGAGCCTCCGACGCCCAAGTCAGTGGTGGCTGAGAGAAAGGCAGAGAAAATAGCACAAAGGGCTGAGGAGTTTTGCCTGGTAACGGGAGCCGTATTTTGCCAGCCAACCAACCTCCTGTCTGGTATTAACTCCTGGTATTTATAGGAGTGCCTAGCCCGTTCAGATCGCGACACGTGTTCGGTCGGACGTTCCTGACTTTCTGGGCATAGGAGACAGATAGTAGGTTACCTTGAGCCATGTGCTGAGACGGGCCATGATGTGATTTTGATGGCGTCAGCGTGGCAGAGCGCCTTTTGAGGCGGCTTGTGGCGTCTGTGAATGGATGTGTCAGAGGCTTCCTTAAATGCTTCCATAAATACCCCTGCCGTACTCCCGAGGTCCCTGGGTGAGGTCGTCCTTTGGTACGGACGGGGCCTCTTCGGGAAACAAGCCCTGAGTTCGGGGGTTCCCAGCTTCAGGGAGTTCCGCCTTCGGGGATATCGTGTTCGGCTCGCTATGTTTGGTGCCACTTTTCCGAAGGCGATCTGTTCACGACCCTGGGGGGGCGAGTAGTGTCCTGGCCTGGCGTGCCGGGCTCGGAGCTCTTCGGCTATCTCCCGAGGTGCCTGATCACACCTTTTCTCGGGTAGCGCCAGCTTCTTCTGGCCATTACTGTGGCAGGGAGTTCGGCCAGATAGAGGCGATAGCGTTTGGCTATCACATGCCCCCCTTTGGAAAGCCGAAGTGAAGACTTCGGTTTTGCATCTCTTTCCGAGGTTGTTTATGGGAGTCTCTTTGGAAGCTCAACCTGTTCCGAGGATGCGCCTTTTGCCCGAAGATCATGGGCTCTTCGGCCTTGGCCTTTTCTTTGGTGTCCTCGAGGCCTGTGCCGAAGATACACCTCTTGCCCGAAGGTCCTGCCATAGCCTTCTCTTGGCGTCCTCGAGTTGGCTGCTCTTTGTTTCTGCAGGTCTGTTTGGCCAAGCGTGTCAGTCTGAGCGGCGCGTCCCAGTTTTCCAGGGATGTCAGAAGACGTGTCCCAGCTTTCAAGGGACGTTTGGAGGACGTGTCCCCTATTTTTGCGCAGCAGTTGACACGTGGCGCTTTGCCATTGGAGGAGAGTCGCGTCGGTTACAGAGGGCGCGCCTTTTCAAGTGCAGAGAGCAGTTACGGCGTCGGTTCGCCTCCAAAGGGTACTTATGACGACGTTTCGGTTACCCACCTCTGGCTTATAAATAGCCCATTTCATCATAAGTTCCTTTTGCTTTTTCTTTTGCTCTTTTCTCTGCTTTGCCTCTGTTCTTGCATTTTTCTTGCTTTCTGTGGCGGAGCTTCCTTAATCAGAGCCTTTTTTCCAGCCAACTTTCACGACGGCGTCCTCAGATTTTGGCAAATCTTTCGGTGGGTTTTTGTTTTTCAGAGCGTTTTGATCCCTGTGTTCTTTTGAGTTTTTCTCTGGAAACTGTTTTCTTCCGTTTTCAAACTCATTTTCATGTCGAAAATGCCCATTCCTGAGAGCTGGCAGCCTCTTTTAGCCCATCCTTGTTGCACCACCCCTGAGAAGTTAGAGAGGTGGAAGAAAAAATTCTTTCTTCCCTCTTACGCCGTTACCAGGCTGCCTCGTTCTAGCCACTATGCATTTTCAAACCATAGTAAGGAGGTTACCGTTTTCCGAGCCCAGCTGAAGGCCGGTCTTCGGTATCCTCCCCCGAAGATGGTGTGCGAGTTCTGCCAATTTCATGGCATTGCGGTGAACCAGCTTCCCCCGAACTCGTTCTGCTATTTCAACGCCTACCTCTGCATGTGTGGCGTCTTCGGGATAGAACCCCATTTCAGGATTTTTATGCAGTACTACAAGCTCTCTGTGGTCCCGAAGGGTGGCTTCTATTTCATGCTGCCTCGGGGATCCGGGAGCAAGAAATTCATGTTCACCTTCGCCACTAAGGATAGCTGGCGGGGGTGGCAACAGAAGTTCTTCTTCATGAAGATGGCTGAAGCCTGGTCGGACATTCCGATCAAATGGGCCTAGGGAACACTGGATGCGGACGTTGGTGATCCGAGGATGCTGCTGACCCCAGAGTTGGCTCCCGTGTTCGCGGATTTCGATGCCCGCATTCGGGCTGTTTCTGACTGGGATCCCGAGGTCTCTCCGCGCGCCCTTTACCCTTTTCCAATCAACTGGAAGTTGATGACCGAAGAGGTCCTTCGGGAACTAAAGGTGGTAAAGGAGCACAAGACTGACCTCGGGATGCCAGCTCCTGCCATTGCCGGGAAAGATTCCTGGTTGGTCAAGCTTCTTAAGGAGGAGATTTCTTTCGAAACGCTTGCCGAAAGTGAGTTATCTTCTACTCCTTTGCTGTTTTTTCCTCGGACTTACGCTGATGTTTCTCTCTTTTTTCAGAGATGGGCGACGACACTGCCGCCTATTACAAGTCCCTCTTCTCCGGCCAAGTGGAGAAGGACGATCAAATGAAGAAGGCGGCTTCCCAAAGGCGGAAGTCTACTGGCGCGGGTCCTTCGAGGAAACGGGCGAAGAGAGCTGCTCAGGTTCCTCTAGAAGAAATTCCCGAGGAGACTGCCGAGGAGCCTGGGACAGCCGAGGTTCCGGCGTCTGAGGCTGCTGCTTCCGAGGTCCCTCCAACCGACGTCCCTCCTCAAAGTCCTACTGCGTCGCAGGCCCTCCTTGATGTAGTGGTAGAAGTACCTTCTGCCGAGGAGCGGCGCAAGCAGAAGGGTAAGGGCATTTTGGCCGAGGAGGCCGAGGACTCCGAGGACGATGTTGCCGAGGTCCCGCCAGGTTTGTTTCCAGACAAAGTGTACTTCCTTTGTTTTTTCTGGAATTGCCTTTGTCTCTGACCTGTTTCTCTTTTTCGCCCTGCAGGGGAGTTACTTACCCCGAACTGGGCGGCCGAACACGCGGAGGCGAGGGCCCGTCGCGACGCCAAAGTCCCGCAAGGGAAGATACCAAAGGAGCCTTTCTGGACATTCACGGAGGACATGAACTTGTACTCCGAGGACTGTCCTGAAATGGCGAAGCAGATTTCGAAGGGGGTGCTCACCGAGGCCTCCTTCAAGGCTATAGCGGCGGCCCACCCAGGGGATAACACCCTTGCCGCAAAGATCACCGAGCATGCTGCTCAGGTATATCCTTCACAACTCTTCCCTTTCAATTTTTTCCTAAGTGTTTGGCTCTTACTGACCTTGCGTTTTATCTCCTTTGCAGCTGCTGGGGTACGCCGGCTTTCTCCGAGTTCGGGTAGCCAGGCAGACGGCATTCCGAGCTTCGGCCTCAGAGGCCCTAGAAAAGGCGAAAGCGACGTGCTCGGAATTGACCGCCAAGAACCAGCAGCTGGCAGATGCTGCGAAGGAGGAAGCTGCCACCCTTCGGGAGGAGTTCCGAAAGGAGAAGGAAGTTTTGATGGCGGACTCCTCCCTGAAGATTGCCGACCTCCGCAATCATGTGGCGGGGCTGCGCGCTGCAAACCAAGACCTTCTCCAAGACAAGGCAAAAAAAGAGAGAATATCATAGTCACACTCTTGTCTGAGAAGAAAACCCTTCAAGCCGAGGTCCAGTCTTTGAAGAAGGAGCCGAAGGGGGAGGAGCGGATAAAGGTGCTGGAAGAGGAGGTCGGGGATCTGAAGGACGAGCTTGACGACCTTGAGCTTAAGAAGAACAAGTCTGATCAAATGAACAAGGTCGCGTTTTAGGACGGCTTCTGCCTCGCTCGGCACCAGGTTCTCCAAAGGTTCCCAGGTCTGGACCTCTCTTTTCTAGAGGGTCTAAACATTCCTGGGGGACCTCCGTGGAAATGGTCCAAGATCGAACATCTGAAGCTTCCTCCAATTCCAGCGCGGAAGGTGGCGGAAAAGGGTGGACAAACGAGTGGCTCTCAGGACGCCGCGAACCCTTAGGCTTCTTTAGGGCCCCTTTTCCTTCCCTTCTTTTTTTGTACTCCTTCTTCGGGCACTTCTTTATTGTAAGGCAGCTT
Source organism: Aquilaria sinensis (assembly GCA_005392925.1). Taxonomy (NCBI): domain Eukaryota; kingdom Viridiplantae; phylum Streptophyta; class Magnoliopsida; order Malvales; family Thymelaeaceae; genus Aquilaria; species Aquilaria sinensis. The sequence continues at coordinate 2,919 of SMDT01000056.1, read as the reverse complement.
TGCTCTTAACGGAGATTTTTTGGCTAAGTGTTTCTTCAAGTTTCTTTATTTCCATTGTCCCGAACACGTTCGCTCAAGAGACTTCGGAAAACCTGCGATCAAAGAAACTTTTTTACCTTCCTTTGTCCTGAGTACGTTTTACTCGAGAGACATTCTAGAAAGTCTGAGAAAATTTTGACTAAGTCTTTTTGCAGGCTTTTGCATTTCCGATTTTTCCCGAACATGATTGCTCAAGGGACTTCGGCAAACCTTCAGTCAAAAATTTTTGTTTTTCCAGTTGTCCCGAGCATGTTTGCTCAAGGGACTTCGGCAAACCTTCAGTCAAAATTTTGTTTTTCCAGTTGTCCCGAGCATGTTTGCTCAAGGGACTTCGGAAAACCTTCCGCGAGATTTTTCACTTCCCATTTTCCCGAGCACGTTCGCTCAAGGGAGCTCGGGAAATTATCTGGCTACGGGAGATTTTTCTCTTCCCATTTTCCCGAGCACGTTCGCTCAAGGGAGTTCGGGAAATTATCTCAGCGCTGGCTACGGCGAGTACTTCTGCGAGATTTTTGTTTTCCATCTTTCCCGAGCGTGGCGGCTCAAGGGACTTTGGAAAGCCATATCTACGCTTTATCATGGCGAGCATCTTTCCCGGAATATTGTTCATTTCTGCACTTAAGAAATTTTCTCAAGATACTACTATATATTTAGAACATTTTTTGTCCAACATACCTCCTCCGCTCAACGTTAAGCGTAGAATTCTTTCAAGGCGCCCGAGTGCCAATTGTTCTTCAATTCTATGCCTTCGACGTCGCCAAGCTTGTACACGCATTTTCGTACTTCGGCAAGGGCCAGATAGGGTCCTTTCAAGTTTGCGCGAAGTACGCCATGGGATGGCCTTCGGGGTGCGAAGTCGAGCGCGGCCTTTCGGAGAACGAGGTCTCCCTTCTTGATTTCTTTTGGCCTGGCCCGTAAGTTTATAGCCACGGCCACTCTTTGTTGGTAAGCTTTTCTTCTCAGCTCGACTATTTCTCTGTGTTCGGCCACCAGATCGAGATTGGTTCTTAGGCCGAGGTCGTTACCACCTTCATCAAATACTTGCACCCGTACCGAAGGTCGAACTATCTCTATTGGGATAATGGCCTCCGTTTCGGAGATGAGTGAGGGGGACAGAAAGGAGTTTCCCCTGTGGCTCTTCGGGGCGTCGTTTGGTAGCTCCATAATATACTTTGGAGTTCTCCCGGCCAATTCCCCTTGGCTTCCCCCAGTCTCTATTTCAGGCCATCTTTTATGGTCCTATTCGATACTTCCACCTGCCCGTTGCTTTGGGGGTGAGCTACTGGGCGAAGTGCATCTTCATTCCGAGGTCGCTGGTCGATGTGAATTCTTGGACATCCTTTGTCTAGGAACTGGGATCCATTCTCAGCCACTAGTACCCCAGGTATGCCAAACCTGCATTACGCGGTTCTTCCAGACGAAGTTTTGCCAACTTCTTTTGCCGAGATAGTTGCTAGTGGTTCTGCCTCTACCCAGTTTGAGAAATAGTCCACTGCTAACCACGCAGAATTTCAAGCCTCTGGGTGCTGCGGGGAGTGGCCCAAGAGGGTCTATGCCCCCAGACTTACAAAGGGCCAAGGATAGTATGCCGAGGTTGCGTTACTATTCCGAGGGGGCCATCTGGATTTTTGCATGTCTTCTGGCAACTACCGCACTTTCGGGTCGGAACTGCCTTTCGTCCTTTCCCAGGGTAGGCCAGAAGTAGCCTTTGCGCGGAAGTATTTCACTGCCTGCAAGGGCATCAGTTCCAATCTGTGAAACCATACATGCCTTCGTGAAAATTCTCAAGGAACCATTTCAGTATCCTCTTCCTCCACACATTTTGAAGCGGGGGATTCGCATATCCCTGTTAGTATAACTCTTCGCCAATCAGGAAGAATCTTCCGGAGCGTCTTCGCAGTTAAATGCAGAGCATACGCCGGGGTCTTCGGGGAGCAAATTCTCTGCGAGGTATCTTTTGATTGGGTCTTTCCACCCTGCTCCCGAGGTCGTCATGCTTAGCAACTGAGAAGATGCTCGGATGGTCCAGCACCTCGGTATACATATTTTTTGACTTCGTCAAGCAATCTGCCTCAGTGGTTATTTACCTCCGAGGTACATTTTCGATTCGTACGGCGTCAAACTCCCCGAAATGAGCTTTGTTACCAACTCATGGTACTTTCGCTAGGGTCGGGTCTTTCGCGCCATAGTCCCCTGCCATTTGCCGCGGACCACTCAGCTGGGAATCATTATGGGCTTTCAAGTTTCTCACGCCAATTTTTCTGGCCAGGCGTAATCCTACTATCAGGGCCTCATCATCTCGGCCATGTTTTTGGTGGCGTTGAAACTGAACTTGATGGCCTTCATTACTTCTAGGCCTTCGTTACTTCTAGGCCTTCGGGGCCTCTGATAATTACTCCAGCTCCCTGGTGTTCGGATCCTGAGGCTCCATCTACGTGCAAGGTCCATTCTGGCTCACCCTCTTTTGGATCTGAATGGCTCTCCTCAGTGATGGGTATTTCGGCGATAAAATCTGCCAGTGCTTGAGCTTTTATGGCCTTCCGAGGCTCATACGTGATTTCGTGTTCGCCCAGCTCTATGCACCACTTGGAGAGCCTTCCCGAATGATCAACTCTCTTCATGACATCCCGTAGTGGCAGACTACTTCGGACGATGATGGGGTGAGCCTGAAAGTATGGTCGCAGCCTTCTCCCTGCAAGCACCAAGGCGTATATAGCTTTTTGAAGCAAAGGGTACCTGATTTCGGTGCCATGCAGGGACTTGCTGACATAGTAGACCGGCCATTGCTTTGGCCCTTCTTCTTTCACGAGGACCGAGCTCACAGCCTTTTCTGTAACGGCGAGGTAGAGTACGAGGGGCTCTCCCTCCCGAGGTTGTCAC